>PVIA01005125.1:0-121948 GCA_004024845.1 Tonatia bakeri
CATCAGTAGCTATCAGAGAGATGCAAATTAAAATCACAGTGAGATACCACCTCACACCAGTCAGAGTGGCCATCATAAAGAAATCAACAAACAATAAGTGTTGGAGAGGATTCAGAGAAAAGGAAACCCTAGTGCACTGTTGATGGGAATGCAGACTGGTGCAGCCATTGTAGAAAACAATATGAAATTTCCTCAGAAATCTAAATGGAACTGCCTTTTGACCTGGCAATTCCACTGTTGGGATTATACCCTAAGAATCTTGTAACACCAATCCAAAAGAACCTATGCACCCCAATGTTCCTAGCAGAGTAAATACTCATAGCAAATACTCAGCACTTAATTACTTTGCTTTAGTATCAACCTTTATTGCATGTTTTGAAATTTTGCTCTGTAAGCTTATCTTGACAGGAAGTTCTTCTCTGTTGTTTTATCCCTACAATGATTGGTTTTGCAGTTGCTCGCTTAAATTCCCTGAGGTCCCATGTGCAAAATCAGATCTTTAATTTACTTTTTAATTATTATATAAAATTTGGTTTTACTCCATTTTTCATACCCCATTTAGGACTCTTATCCATTGATGGTTTTGTAAGAATTGTATATCTAGTCCCTGAGCCAGCTTTCTCTGGCCTCTCTCAGTTACACCGTCTTCATTTGTTTCTTCTCAGATTTTCTGTCTTTGTTACAGGTTTGCAGAAAAGGGGAGGGAGTCAGTGGTAGGGCCAAAGAGCATGAATTTAGAGAACCATCCTATCCCTGGCTGATGGGGCTTAGTGGACTGAGAGCAGGCCTGAGAACCAAAAGGTTGCCAGTTTGATTCCCAGTCAGAGTACATGCCTGGGTTGCGGGCCAGGTCCCCAGTTGGGGGCATGCGAAAGGCAACAGATGTTTCTCTCTCTTCCTCTCTCTAAAAATACCCTCCTTCCAGTGGGAGGTGGGGATGTGGTGGGGGGAGTGGTAGGAGGGAAGTGGAGAGAACTATACTTGAACAATTAAAAAAATTAAAAATAAAATAAAAATACCCTCCTTTCATTGGTTTCTGCAGGGCTTTGGAGCAGGGCTTTGCTCATAGGGTCCCGTGGACGTGGGACTTGGGCTTGTAGAGACCCTGAAAACCAGTGTGGCCAGAAACAGTCCCCCCATCATCATTTATATATAGAATAAAAAAAAACATGTGAATTCATAGCTGTTCCCTCAGTGCTATTTCCAAATATTCATAATTAGAGGTAACCTGATGGCATAAAGCTTTACTCACACTTTTGATTATGTCTTTAGGAAAAACTCTAGAAAAGGATGACAAGTTAAAAACTGGAGCTTTTGGCTGTTGGTATCTGTCTAGATCAGGCCCCTGCATCCCTCTGACATTGGGATTGAGCTGCCCTCGCCCCAGCCCCACCCACCGCCATCCGCTCCCAGTGCGCTGGGGGCAGGGGAAGACCTGACCCTGAATGACGCTTCAGGCAGCAAGGGACTTCATTTTCTCTAGTCCAGTGTCCTCTGGTCACAGACAATTTGGACCCTCCAGGCGCTCCTGCCTCACCCCAGATACAGGAAACAAGTGCCGGGAAAGCAGGAGACCTCCGGCTGGTTGGGTCACGTTCCTGAACTGCTACCAGATGTGAAGTCTGACGAAAATAGCAGAACGGCTCAGGGCAGCAAGCAGCGAACGTTTCTGTAGGCTCTTGCTTTGCAGTTTGCCAGATCATCTTCATGCACATCTTCATGACCCTCTACAGACTGAGCTGCAAGCCAGATGTTGTTGTTATCTCCTTTTCCAGAGGAGATGGCTGAGGCTCAGAGCCACTGGGGCAGGGCTTCTTAAATGTAATGTGCACAGGAGTCACTAGGGATTTATTAAAATACAGATTCAGATCCAGGTGATTTAGGGTATAGTACAAGGTTCTGGTTTCTAACAGGTGATGAGGTGATGTTGATGTTGCTGACCCAAAGACCTCATCTGAATAGGAAGGTGCCAGTGAGCTTGGCCAAATGCCACATGTCCCAAGTGACTGAATAAGGACTCCTATCTGTCTGATTCCAATGTCTGAGCTCTGTGTCTGTTGTCACACTTGGAATCCTGCAATTCATCCATTTACTTCACAGCAGATCAGAGAGGGGGAGGCTTCAGCTGAAAGGAGAGGAAGCTTTTTATTCAGGGGAGGGGCTGCGCCCACCGTGATCACCCCTTATCCTTCCTCTAGGCTAATGAGGAAGAGAGGAATAGAGGGGGTTGTCTCCAGGGTAATAAAGCACTACAGCTGGGCAGCTGTCAATGAATATGTTAGAAAAATTAATTTTTTAATTAAAAGCATCTTTTCCTCCCCTTCTTCTTCCTCCTTTGCTTTAATGTCTCAGTCTGGGGTAATTATGAGTCACTCTGGGGAGACTCAATGTTACAAAAATTGTTGGGTCCTTCCCCGAGCTCCTGTTGGTGGAGCACTCCTCACCACTTTTTAGTTTGGTGCTGCTCAATTAGAATTGATTTTTGCTCAAATGAACTCTTAAAATGTTTAATATGCTCCAGTTAATCTCTTAACAGCTCTGATGTCAAAAGAGGAAATGGAAAGAGACACTTGTAAGCTGCCAGGAGCACTGAGCAACCAGAGTTTCTGGGAAGCAGGATGAGGCCTGCTGGGACACTCCATTCACTCCAGAGCCTGCAGCTGGGATCCTGGGAAAACTGACAGCAACTGGCAAGGGCTAAAGTGATACTGTTAAGCCAGAGGCGAAGAAAAACATTCCGAAGCCTCTGAATGGAAGGATTTACTAAAACATTCTAAGAAAACACAGCTCTAAATCTAGAACACAGGAATATTTTGACTTCCATCTTAGTTGGTGATCTCCTCAGGATAAAGAAGCAAGGGGTGGAAAGAGGGGAAGGAGATGGGGAACTTTGGGGTGGTGGGAAAGGGTGGGAGAAAAGGCAGAAAACTGTACTTGAACAACAATAAAAAAATGTTAAAAAGAAAAAGAAGCAGGACTCCCAGCCTAGATGGAGACAGATAGACATGTTGTGCCTCCTCACACAACAAAAAGGACAAAAAAATTTAAAAACAAAAAAACCCCAAGAACTGACAAAACATTGAATTGCATGGAACTCCAACAACCAAGTAGTTAAAGAAGAAACATTCGTGCAGACCAGTAGGAGAGGTGGACATCGGCAGCTAGGCGGAGAGGACCATGGCAAGGTGGCAGCTTACAGACTGTGTGGTCCAACGTTTGTGTGTAGATAAACTGGCAAAAACAGCTGGGGAGCAAGACAAACCGCACAACCCAGGGTTCCAGTATGGGAAAAGAAAGCCTCCAAGCCTCCGACTGAAAACATTTGTGGGGGTTGAGACAGCAGGAGAAACTTCCAGTCTCACAGGAGAGTTTGTTGGAGAGACCCACAGGGTCCTAGAACAAACACAAACCCACCCACCCACCCACCCACCCACCCAAAAAGCAGCACCAGAAGGGCACAATATGCTTGTGGGTAGCAGGGGAAGTAACTGAAAACCAGTAGAGAGCAGAGCAAGCAGCACTGTTCCCTCTGGGACCCCTGCCCCACATACAGTGTCAGAATGCAGCCACGTGGGTTGCCCTGCCCTGGTGAACACCTAAGGCTCTGCCCCTTATATGTGACAGGTGTGCCAAGAGAAAAAAAATGGCCCAAATGAAAGAACAGATCAAAACTCTGGAAAAACTGGCCAAGATGGAGGCATAGGTAGATACACTGTGCCTCCTTGCACAACCAAAAGAAGGACAACAACAATTTAGAAACAAAAAACAACCAGTACCGACAGAAAATTGAACTGTATGGAAGTCCGACTACCAAGGAGTTAAAGTAGACACATTCATCCAGACCTGTAGGAGGGGCAGAGTCAGACAGGTGGAGAGGGGTCATGGCCAAGCAGTGGCTGGTGGACCCTGGGCATGCAAAGCAGCAGTGGGCGGACCCAGCAGGGTGGCAGATTGTGGAGGGGCTCAGCACGCAAGGTAGCATTTGGGGGACCTGGTGATCCCACATTTGTGCACAGATAAACCAGGCGAAACTGGGAAGCGAGACAGACCTCACAACCCAGGGTCCCAGTGTGGGGGAGTAAAGTCTCAAAACACCAATTGAAAATACCTGTGGGGGTTGAGGTGCTGGGAGAGACTCCCAGCCTCACAGGAGAGTTGGTTGGAGAGACCCACAGGGTCCTAGAACTTACATAAAACCGCCCACATGGGAATCAGCACCAGAAGAGCCCAATTTGCTCGGGGGAGGTGGGGGGAAGTCGAGGAAGTGACTGAAATCCGGCAGAGAGTGGAGCAAGTGCCATTGTTCCCTCTAGGACCCTGTCCGCACATTCAGTGTCACAACCCAGTGACTGGGTTGCCCCATCTGGGTGAACACCTAAGGCTCCACTCCTCACTATGTAACAGCCGTGTCAAGACAAAAAAAAAAAAAAAAAAAAAAAAAAAAAAAAAAAAAAAAAAAAAAAAAAAAAAAAAAGGCTCAAACGAAAGAACAGATCAAAGCTCCATAAAAAATACAACTAAGCAACAAAGAGATAGCCAACCTATCTGATGCACAGTTCAAAACACTGATGATCAGGATGCTCACAGAATTGGCTGAATTTGATGAAAAAATGAAGGCTATGCTAAGTGAAATAAAGGAAAATGTACAGAGAACCAACAGTGATGGGAAGGAAACCTGGACTCAAATCAATGGAGTGGACCAGAAGGAAGAAAGAAACATCCAATCAGAAAAAAATGAAGAAACAAGCATTCAAAAAAATGAGGAGAGGCTTAGGAACCTCCAGGACATCTTTAAACATCTCAACATCCAAATCATAGGAGTACCAGAAAGAGAAGAGGAAGACTGAGAAATTGAAAACTTATTTGAAAAAATAATGAAGGAGAACTTCCTCAGTCTGTTAAAGGAAACAGACTTCCAGGAAGTCCAGGAAGCTCAGAGAGTCCCAAAGAAGTTGGATCTAAGAAGGAACACACAAAGGCAAATCATAATTACATTAGCCAAGATTAAAGATAAGGAGAGAATCCTAGAAGCAGCAAGAGATAAGGAGGCAATTAACCTACAAAGGAGTTCCTATCAGACTGTCAGCTGATTTCTCAAAAAAGACCTCGCAGGCAAGAAGGGGCTGGAAAGTATTCCAAGTCATGAAAGGCAAGGACCTACATCCAAGATTACTCTATCCAGAAAAGCTTTCATTTAGAATGGAAGGGCAGATAAAGTGCTTCTCAGATAAGGTAAAGTTAAAGGAGTTCATCATCACCAAGCCCTTATTATGTCAAATGTTAAGGGACTTAACTAAGAAAAAGAAGATAAAAAACATGTACAGTAAAATGACAGCAAACTTACGATTATTAACAACCACATTTAAAACAAAAACAAAAACAAACTAAGCAAACAACTAGAATAGGAACAGAACCACAGAAATGGAGATCACATGGAGGGTTAGCAACAGGGGAGTGGGAGGAGAGAGGGGGCAAGGGTACAGAAAATAAGTAGCATAAATGGTGGTAGAAAATAGACAGAGGGAGGTGAAGAATAGTATAAGAAATGTAGAAGCTAAAGAACTTGCATGTATGACCCGTGGTCATGAACTAAGGCAGGGGGAATGTGGGTGGGAATGGGTGCATAGGTGGAGGAGAATAAAGGGGGGAAATGGGACAACTGTAATAATAAAAATATACTTAAAAATAAAGACCCAAATCAAGGATAATGTAGCTGAATGTGTGGGTCAGCTTTTGGACATCATTCAGGTTACAACCGAATTCTCTGAGGAGTTAAAAACAATCGCACCTGTCTTACGAATCAAGTCTTTAGGAGAATGGAACTGGAGCTGTGGAAACAATGTAAGGGAGCCCCTTTCACGAACCCCAAAACTCTTCTAGTCATCTCAAAGGCTTGAAGATATTGTAAAATATCTGGATTCAGGAAACAAAATCTCTGGGTGGAAAAACTTACATTCTTTGTCTGTGTCTTTGAGGCTTAGATGTTCTATCTGTTTTGGCTATGAATCCAGAGCCATCTCCTGAAATGCAAACTTTAGGGAGATAATTCTTATCAGAAAAAAGGGGTGGTGGCTATTTCAAAACATGAATGAAAAACCTTCAAAGTGTTTTCCACAAATATTAGTAAACTCTTTAGCCATCTGAACAGATAACTAATTTTATCTGTCAGAAACACAACTTGGGTCCAACTATTCTTTTATAAACAGGTAAGTTTACTAGATCATAATTTATCAGGCCACGCGCATACTTCATAATGAAACGTATGTCTTTCTTGACAATAATCCCATATTTTTTCTTGCCCAATAAAGTTCAATCAGTGGATTAGTATCTGAATTAACAGATTGGACTAAAAAATATTGTTCTTGTCCCTCCTTAGCTGTGCAAACTTGAGAGAGACATTTAATCTCTTGGGCTCATGATTTTCAGGATTAAAGAGATTTTTGTTTTTGTAGTTAAATGACTAATTTATGTTTAAAAGAAAAAATTTAAATGTGGTACTTGGTATATATTAATAACTATTCCATTTTACTTTTTAGTCCCTTCATAATTGTTATATTAAAACACCACATGCATCATATATTGGTATTGGTTATATAAGTTTTATATATTTTTTACATTTCCAAGAAAATGTTTTACAAAATATGTGATACTGCATGACTTCATGTGGGAGAATGTGAAATATTTAAAGAAAACCTGTTGTAAATCTCACACTTAAGAGGCAATTCAGGCAGGTACGGTAAGGAGAAAAAAATCTCAAAATGCACTCATCTTAAAGGTTAGCTGTTGAGTGTGAGAGAGTGTTCCTACGTTGTCTAAAAAGGAACAGGAAGAAAGAGCTCAGTGTAATACTATCAATATGGTGATAATAATTCCAATTCTTACACAGAAGTGTATTTTCAACCAGAGAAAAATGTATTCACCTTATTTTTTAAAGAGACTTGGTCACATATATTCAGCACATACTAATTATTATGAACTCTTTAAAGAGAAGAAAAGTGAAAAATAACAAATTGTACTCTACTGAGAGGGAATTAAATCCACACATCACCCACTGAGGCATGTGTTGCTGAAAACAGTCTTCATGTAGGCCTGTTGATTTTCCCAAAATGTCTACCCAAAATAGGATTTCATTTTAATAACAGAAATCAAAAACATTAATTCTACCTTACTCTTTATCAAAGGCAACTTTTAAAAGTATCAGGGGTTTTTTCCCCACGATTTTCCCATGATTGTCTTTTTTTAAGGTTAAATGTTTTTTATTTGATTTTTAAAGTATATTTTATTTATTATACTATTACAGTTGTCCCATTTCCCTCCCTTTATTCCCCTCTGCCCTGCAACTCCCCTCCCACCTGCATTCTGCTCCCTTAGTTCATGTCCGTGGATCATATGTATAAGTTCTTTGGTTCATCCATTTCCTGTACTATTCTTAACCTCCCCTGTGTACTTGGTATCTATTATTTATGCTTCTTATCCCCTGTATCTTTTCCTCCCCATTCTCCCCCTTCCCCTGCCCGCTGATATCCCTCCCTGTGATCTCCATTTCTGTGATTCTCTTCCTGTTCTAGTTGTTTGCTTAGTTTGTTTGTATTTTTTTTTAGGTCCAGTTGTTGATAACTGTGAGTTTGTTGTCATTTTACTGTTCATATTTTTTTATAATTTTATTTTTTAAAGATTTTATTTATTTATTTTTAGAGAGGGAAGAGAGGGAGAAAGAGAGAGAGAGAAACATCAATGTGCGGTTGCTGGGGGCTGGGGGCTGTGGCCTGCAGCCCAGGCATGTGCCCTGACTGGGAATTGAACCTGCGAAGCTTTGACTCACAGCCCGCGCTCAATCCACTGAGCTACACCAGCCAGGGCTTACTGTTCATATTTTTGATCATCTTCTTTTTCTTAGATAAGTCTCTTTAACATTTCACATAATAAAGGCTGGGATGATGAAGTCCTTTAACTTGACCTTATTTGAGAAGCACTTTATCTGCCCTTCCATTCTAAATGAAAGCTTTGCTGGATAGAGTAATCTTGGATGTAGGCCCTTGCCTTTCATGACTTGGAATACTTCTTTCCAGCCCCTTCTAGTCTGCAAAATTTCTTTTGAGAAATCAGCTGACATTCTGATGGGAACTCCTTTGTAGGTAACTGTCTCATTTTCTCCTGATGCTTTTAGGATTCTCTCCTTATCTCTAGTCTTGGGTAATGTAATTATGATGTACCTTGGTTTGTGTTTCCTTGGGCCCAACTTCTTTGGGACTCTCTGAGCTTCCTGGACTTCTGGAAGTCTATTTTCTTTAACAGATTGGGGAAGTTCTCCTTCATTATTTTTTTAAATAAGTTTTCAACTTTTTGTTCTTCCTCTTTTCCTTCTGGCACCCCTATGATTTGGATATTGGAATGTTTAAAGTTGTCCTGGAGGTTTCTAAGACTCTCCTCTTTTTTTTTTTTTTGAATTTTTGTTTCTTCATTCTGTTTTGGTTGAATGTTTATTTCTTCCTTCTGATTGAAACTGTTGATTTGAGTCCTGGTTTCCTTCCCATCCTTGTTGGTGCCCTGTACATTTTCCTTTATTTCACTTCGCATAGCCGCCATTTGTTCCTTCATTTTGGGACCGAGATCAATCAATTCTGTGAGTATCCTGATTACCAGTGTTTTGAATTGTGCATCTGATAGGTTGGCTATCTCTTCATCACTTAGTTCTCTTTTTAGAGTTTTGATCTGTTCTTTCATTTGGGCCATATTTGTTTGTCTCTGCACACCTGTTATGTTGTAAGGGCTAGAGCTTTAGGTATTCACTAGGATGGGGCAATCCAGGTCACTGCATTGTGGTACTGTTTGTAGGGGAGGGGTCAGAGAGGGAACAATGCCACTTGATCGACTCTTGCCCTGCTCTCAGTCACTTCCCCCACTACCCACAAGCATATTGGGCCCTTCTGGTGCTGATTCCTAGGTGGGTGGGTTTGTGTACATTTTAGGACCCTGTGGGTCTCCCCAACAAACTCTCCTGTGAGGCTGGGAGTTACTCCTGCTGCCTCAACCCCCACACATTTTTACAGCCAGAAGTTTTGAGGCTTTCTTTTCTCAGGTTGGAACCCTGGGTTGTGCGGTCTATCTTGCTCCTCAGTTGTTCCTGACAGTTTTTCCACATGCACATGTGGGACTGCTGGCCACTGCTTCACCCACCTGGTCTTCCCGCTACTGCCTTGCTGCGTGTCTCTGTCCCTCCTATCAGTCTAGATGAATGTTTACTCTTTAACTCCTTGGTTGTCAGACTTCCATACAGTTCAATTTTCTGGCAGTTCTGGTTGTTTTTTGTTTTTAAATTTGTCATTGTCCTTCTTTTGGTTGTGTGAGGAAGCAAAGTGTATCAACCTATGCCCCCACCTTGGCTGGAAGTGATTTTCCCATGATTTTCACTTTCTCTTTAATTTTCATTGTTTTAATAATGAAAAACAGCCAAAAAGCATATTTTTAGTGAAGACAGAATCATATCTTGCATTTCATGCTCATTTGGTTGAAAGCATAAATGACTGTCCTAGAACAGTGAGAATCCAGTATGGATTAAAAACTATTTTATATACTACTTCCAAGTAAGCAAAGCAAGACTCATGGAAAAGTTTAAGGCAGATTCCTGGCCAGAAAAGCTGTGTACCTTAGGGTACTGTCTCTTATGAGCAACGATGATAACATTTAAAACTTCAAGCATAAGCCAAAGTGAACAGGAAAAAGGCAGAGCAGTTCTGGGAGGGAGCTAAAAACCTGGGCAAACACTGGCTTATGTTTATAAAGCCTGGTAAAGCCATTCTCATTATTCCGTTAGGGTTGAAAACTGATACTCTACATAAACAGCAGAGGGCAGAAGTCTCTTGAATTAGGTAGGTACCATATTTTGCCACGTATAATGTACACCTACATTTTTCTGTGCATTATGCACGGGATTATTATACCCATTATTATACCCATGGTATGTAACCATTACACCCATGCATAATGCATACCCTTATTTTTCCCTCAAAAATTTGGGCAAAAAAGTGCACATTATACGTGGCAAAATACAGTGTTTCCTGAAAACAGGTTAAACAGAGTGTAAAATATAATGCCAAACTGTTAGTACAAAGAACTTCTAAAAGTTGATAGTTTTCTGTAAACCAAGCCCTGCTTGAGTAACTGACTGACTTTTTATGGATCCAAAATTTAGAACATCTTTGGTTATGCCCTAACTGGTGTGGCTCAGTGGGTTTGGCATCATCCTGCAAACTGAAGGGTTGCTGGTTCAAGGGTTGGGCACATGCCTGGGTTGTGGGCCAGGTCCCCAGTTGGGGGCATGTGAGAGGCAAAACTATCAATGTCTCTCTCACACACTGATGTTTCTCTCCCTCTTTTTCTCCCTTGCTTCTCTTCTCTCTCAAAAAAATAAATAAATAAAACGTTGAAAACATATTTGTTTGCAATAGTAAATTATCAAAGTATGGCCCTAACTAAATGACAATAAAACATAATGATAGTATTAGAGAACTTAGTAAGTTTTCAGGCCAGTATGTTAGGCAAATCAGAGATCTGCTTTTATGCTCAAATAAGTTCCCACATCAACCAAAAACCCAGCTATACCAGTAAACTGAGTTAAAAGATTAAATTAGATGCTAAAATTAGGATGATGAACAAAAAAGAGGAAAACCAGTGGATAATTGTTGGATTATAAGGTTAGGAAATTATCTACAAATCCAAAACACAGGCCACATCCCCCATGGCAGACTTCATCCTTCCAGGTCCTACATTACCAAGCTCACTCCTCTTACTGTGCAGTTTCCTGATCTGTCACTTGCTGTAACAGAGGGAGAAGACCTTTAATGGTCTCACTGTTATACAAAGCAGACCTTATGCCCTCATGGGCTAGCATAGGATATGCCAGGAAATTAGGTCTGTTTCCTCATACATCCTCCTGTTTCTTCCAAAATTGACAACTGTACATTTATCATGCATTTCCTAAGCACGTGGTGATATTTCCTTAAGATCAAAAGCAATGATGGGCCCGAGTTTCTGAGACAGAAAGTGGTAGTGGGGGGTGTATCTGGGAGAGGATGGCACCCGATCTGTGCGTGAGCAACCCTGCAGTCAAAGATGTGCTCTAGCAAAGCCAGGCTTTCCTGGCGTGGTCCCGTTTGGGTCTGGCCTCTAAGACACTAGGCACAGCTATGCTTCAGAAAGTTAGGGCGCACTGAGCATTATTAAATTGAATGCCTTTCTCGGAGTCAAATCAAATCCAAAAAGAAGCCACTATTATTTTAATAGAAGATTCTCCCCTCTCAAACCACATGCATAAGAAAACATGGGGGCAGCAAGAAAAAGGTGGAAAACTAGCTGAGATGGAGAGGTAGATTTCAAACAAATTGCCTGGAATTCAGTTTATTCATCAGCAAAATGGAGCTTGAGCTGTTGGTAACATTCATTTATCTTTGACTATGTGTCCAACTACCAGGTCAAGTATCTTATTGCGTTATCTGTTTCAATTGTCACTAAGGCCTCGTGATATTTCCATGCAGGCATTATAGTATCTGTTCCATGAGTACTTTCTAAGCAGACTGTTCCAGGCAGGCTGTCTGGTTATTGTATTATGCCCATTCCTTCTTGAGGATGTTCATATCATCACCCTGCCCTTAAAGCCATTCCCACTCCCTCAGGCACCTAAGATTTACTCTTTATTCATTGCCTTATTTTGACAGAAAAACTTCTGCTAGCAATAATAAGTAAAGAGAAAAAATTTTTAAAAAGAAAAATTGTTGGTGTGACCACTGAGGAATATGTCTGATTAACTTTGGCTCAGTCTTTGAAAGAAAGGAAGAGGGTGGTAGAAAGAAAAAGGGGGCAGGGAAAGCACTAGCTTCCATTCTCCTGGCACAAAACTTAATCACGGCATGTGGGAGGTCAGGTGGGCACTGGGCCAGCTCCTTCTGGCCAGCCTAGGGCAAGATGGGTAGTGCCCTCCGCAGGGCCCCCACGTGTCCCCCAGGCTTTCTCCTAGGGGCTGGGGTATGTCATTCTGCCTGTCCCAGCACTGGGAGATGGTGTGTCAGGCTGGGTTCCTGCAAAGCAGAGTTGGGAATCCGAGTGTTAAGAGATTTATTAAACGAGTGCTTTTAAGCGATACGTAAGAGAGTGAGGGCAGCAGCAGAAGATGGGAGGAAGCTAGACTAGGATGTGGGGTTAGCTGAAGTAGGTCTAAGCCTGATCCCAGGAAGCTATGGAGCTATTGAGAGAATAACACCCTGGTTGTCAGGAGGCAGATCCCTTTTCTTCTCAGATCTGTCAGCTGTTGGCTGTGGATTGTAACTCCCCAGGCCCTTCTTAATAAGGTAGGTCTCCCTGGCTGAGGGTGACTTCCAGAGAATGGGGATAGATATGTTGGCCTGGTAAAAGGGGCCTGTGGAGGCCCCTTTTAAGTTTTCCTGGCTGGATAGAGTAGGAGCTCAGTAAGTTTTCCCTAAGAAATATACTAGCTAACACTCATATGGCACCTGCCATGCATCAGGACTGTATACAGATCACACCTCTGAAGAAGGTGCTATTGTTACCCCTGTTGTACAGAGAAAGACCCAGAGAGGTAAGTAGCTTACTAGGGCCACACAGATCATCAGTGGCAGAGCTGGGCTGTGACTCCCCAAGGGCCATGCTCTTAGCTCCTATGGGAAGGAGTGGGATTTCAGGCAAGCTTGTTTGGGTCCAGGACACATGAGTGTTTCAGGTAGAACCTGTACACAGAGGCACATGCACATGCAACCATATCTGCATGCAGCACAAAGAAGATAGCGAGCTGTCTGCTGCAGGAAAGGACAGCCCACAGCCTTGGGGAGGAGACCGTTATTGTGCAGTTCTCTGTCACACTGACCTAGCCAAAGCTACTCAGACATAAGTCATTGTTGCCTTTAGAATCCATGAGGACAGAGGGTTATTGAGGCTGGGCTAGTAGGGGGAGGTGGAAAACTCTGGGTTCAGGCTCAGCTTTGCCATGAAACTGCGGCTTTAGTAAGTCCCCGAGTCTCTTTGAGCCCCAGACTCAGGGGTGGGAGCATCCAGACTCTCCCATATGCAAAATGGGACTAATTTACTTCTTTGTGAGAATTAGAAATGCTACATTCTCACTGGCTGGATAGCTAAGTTGGTTGGAGCGTTTCCCCTATGCAGCAACGTTGTGGGTTTGATCTCAGTCAAGGCACATACAGGAACCCGCCAATGAATGCATAAATAAGTTGAACAACAAATCAAGTTTCTCTCCCTCTCTCTCTTAAATTAATAAATTAAAACAAAAGAAATGCTACATGGTGTCTGGCACACAGGGGTACTCCTTTAATGGTCTCACTGTTATACAAAGCAGACCTTATGCCCTCATTTTTGTCACATTGCCCAGCAGTGAATGGGGGTCTGGAGATGAACAACTGCCTGGCTGCCATCAGGGTGCTGCAGATGTGGCATCGCGGACCCACGAAGCTAGATGGCTGCTGTCTGCCGAGTGGGGGGCTGAAAGCAGAGGCTGGGAAGAGACTCAGGGGTGGGAGCATCCAGGCCCTCCTGGGCAGGGCGTTGGAGCGGGCAGTCTTTAGTCAGCCCCCACCCGCAAGCATCACTAGGGGTGCTGCAAAGGTGAGGCTGAGGAGTCCCTCTGGGCCTACCATCAGCTCTGCCGCCCCGAGCTCTGAGTCACTGCATTACCCAGCTTCAGAGGGCGCCATTCACATTGCAGTCTACAGATAATGCCCTCAGAGGTATGCAGTGGAGACTCAGGAGCCCTTCAGGGTGGCAGTCTCACAGCTCTACAACTGCTGGGGAGAGCTGGGACAGCGTGCAGCTCCTCTCTGCATCTGCCTGTTGCATGAGCACCTAGACTAAGGCCAAGGCCAAAGCCGACAGGCTTTGTCTACTACTGTCTAGTCCTACTCAGTCTGCTGCTACTCCCACTACAGGTACCCTGGCCTGTAAGGAACAACCCTGAGCACACTGTGTCTGAATCCCAACTTAACATTCCTTTTACCTGGCTCCAGTCTGGGAGGTTTCAGGGGCAAGGCCTAGGCCTCTGCCTTCCTGCTTTTTCCTACCAAGCACAGGGCTGGGCACACGGAGGCAAATTGTCTTTCATTTCTCTGTTGAAGAGACACTACTTCTCAGCCTTCAGCTGTGCCCTGGATCTTGCCCAGAGCTGGAACCATGAGGATGGAGCAGACTGACCCTGACCTTGAGGGGTCACAGACTTGTGGGGGAGGACAGACCATGTAAACAGACAGTAAAAGTTCAGTGTGACCAAGCTACGATAGACGGAATGAAGGAAGCTACAGGAGCACAAGGATGGACAGAGGGGACACCCGAGAAGGCTTCCTAGATGAAATGATTCCTGAATTGAAATTTAAAGGGTAGGGGTAGTGTGGGGCTTGTGTGGGGCAGAGGAAAGAGCTGGACTGACCAGGAGTCAGGAAGACCTGGACCCTGTAGCAGCTATCCTTCTAAGTACTTGTGTGACCCAGGATAAATTCCACCCCCTTACTTCCTCTGGGCCCCAGTTTCCTCATCTATGCAGTAGGAAGCTCTTGCTTCCCTGCCAGCTGGGAAGCTCTTGGCCTTCCTTCCAGGAACTTGTTTGGGAGCACAGGCTCTGGGACCCTCTGGGGAATGCTTATAGGTTTGTTATGGTTAAGCCAGACTCTGAGTGCCAGAAACATTTGCTTTATTGCAAGTAGTTCTGTCTCCTAGAGTAAGCTGAGTTTGGACCCATCTTCCTGGGAACACCAAGGTTGGGATCTGCTAGGAGTACAGCTAAAACTGGATATCTCCACTGGGGTGCTCCACTCTGGCTTGTCTGGTCATGGGGCGGAATTCTGAGCTGTGAGTAGTTCTACTTTCAGCCTCCAGGAGGACAACCAAGCCCTATCATCTCCCTTTGTACTTCTTGCTTCTTCCAGGTCTCTGGCTTCTTCACTTTATAAGGGAGTCGGTCAGCGCCAGCCAATCTGCTCGTGCCTTCCCTCTTGTGTACTGGAACTGACTAATCACACTTGGTCTGTTTTTTTTTGTTGTTGTTGTTGTTTTTCTGTTGTTAGGTGCTGAGGACTACCTCTCCACTGCAGAAGAGCATGGGTTTTAAAAGTCTGATCCTGGTCCTGGAGCTGATGCAGGAGGTTGGTTGCTTTGGGAAGATGAATTTAAGATTTCCTAAGCACAGTGTCCAGCAGGTTCTGTCTACCATCAGGGCTGCTAGAAGTCAGGGGAAGGAGAGATTACATGGCCTGGGGCAGTGCTAGAGGACTTCCAGGAGGAGGTGTGGATGAAGGATTTTTTAAGCCCAGTCCTGGTACTCTTTTCTCTAGACAACAGGCCTTGCTCAGATCCCTGCTGGCAGCCTCAGCACTCTCCATCTCTCTGCCCCTCTACCAGCTCTGGCACTTCCCTGGTCCCTGGGTTCCACCTTGCTCTAGGCCTCTCCCACTCTCCCCATACACACCCAGGGCTCATTTAAGGCTTTGGGTATCTGTAACACTTCCAGGGCTGAGTCATGGTCCAGACACCCCTCTCCAGCTTGAGGGGTCCCCAAAAATGCCATGGGAAGAGTCACAGAGAAAGGAAGGGTGTCCTAGGTGGGGAGCGTAATGTGAACAAAGGCTTGGAGATGTGTGTGGGAGTATATCTGACTCCATACACATATGTGTGCACATGCTGGTGTTGCTATGCACATGCCTTGGGCACACGTATGCATGCTTGTAAAATGGTGAGAAAGGATATTGGTGCCTCCTTGTCTTGGACTGGTGGGTTTTCTTATGTCCCTCTGGTCTCCCCATGAGAAGCCTGGTACCTTGGATCCTGGGTTCTAGCTCCCTGTGGGCCTGGGCCCCTAAGCCTTGTCCCCACCCAGCCCAACTATCCAATGTAGCAACTTCTTGAGCAAAAATATTGATGAAGCCAGCACACACCTCTAAATGGAGAAAATCCAACCCAACCCATTCCCCATTCCCAATTACCTGGCCACTGGCAGCCCATCTGCCGTGCAGTTTTACCTCTTCTGGGCCCTGAGGCCCTCCTTCCATACAGAACATCTATTACAACAGCCCACTGAGGATAGAGGGGTGAGTAAACTCAGTGTCCCCCTGCCCCAGGCACCAGGGTTTTACTCAGAGAAGCTTGGTGTCCTCATCAGTGCTCAGGCTGGTTCAAATCTGGGTGAAGCCCAGGTTTCCTCCTATTGAAGGGCTTGTCTGTGTTCCCTGGGCTGCAACAAGGGGCCAGCTCACTGGCTTGGGGCAGCAGGAGGAGGTCTGGGCTGGGGTCAGGGCCCAGCCTTGCCAAGGATTCTGCCTACTCTGAGCCTCAGTTTCTACATCTGTTAAAAAGGGATCATGATACCTGAGGTTCAGATGAGGGGGAACGTAGGGGCTCTGTGAACTGTGAGCTGCTGGGCCTCCACTGTACTGGTATCCATGGTGCCTTTAGTAGAAGCATCTGAGGCCATACACCAGAGATGGCCCATGGCCCATAGGGTAATTATTTATAAAACTGAATAACTGGCCAATATGTTTTTTTTTAAAAAGCAGTTTCTGAGGGAAGTCTGGCTCTTGGCTTCTCTTGAAAAATCAGCAGGAGCTTTTATGCAGGACCTGTGTTTTCCTGATCCTTCCTCAGCATATGCATTTCCAGTTACTTGCCTGACCCCTGACCCTTTCAGAAAATGTTGTCATTTCAAAAGGAGCCTTCTGTAGTGGCTCATAGAATGAGTGGCCTGCATTCAGGTGGAGGAAGGCACAGCTGCCTCCTGCGTCCCCATGCTGCAGCTCCAGCAGTGCTCTGGGTGCCTGGCTGCTTGCCAGGAGAAGGGTGGAGAAGGAGCTGTCCCCTGGAAGGGGCTGCTAGTCCTCCATTGCCTATACTCTTGCCCACATACAACATGTACTTCCAAGACTCAGGGAGCCAGCTGGGCAGGTTCTCCCAGAGCAGGTGTAAGCTAGGCCAGATATTCCTTTCCCCCACATCTCTCAGTGAGGCTCACTTGTACTCAGACGACAGTATGGGCTGTGGCCAGCTCTGTGGGATAAACCATATGGAGCAGGGCTAGTAAAGCCACTCCCATCAGAATGGAAAAGGGGCAACCTGGAGTTTCTGACTCATCCCTCTTCACCTGTGTGACCTTTGGAAAATAACCTATCTGAGCCTCAGTTTCCTCACTTGTAAAAGACTTACTTCCATGGGTGGTCATAAGGATCAAATACGGTCAAGTGTAAGAGAAATGCCTGGTACATGCCAGGTACACATTAGGTACTTAATAAGTATTTGCTGAAAGGAGGAGTTGAGGGCTCTCAGACTTAGCAATGAAGCCTGTATAGGTACTCTGCGGTGGAGTCTAACAAGGTCCTGTGGCTGGATGGGACTGGATGTGATGACAAGAGGAAGGGGTTTCTGCCTTGAGACCTTGCCCCTTCCAAGCTGGGATAACTTGGAGAATGTGGGAAGCAAATGGTAGACGTGTAGCTTCTTCTCTTTCCACATGCCCTACTCTTGTACTGAGGACACAGCCCTTTCCCTATGAGCTGGGACCTGTTTTTAAATGAGGAGGGTCCCTGCCATCTTTAATCACTAGAATCTGGCTACCTGGGTTCCTACGAAGATGGGGAGCCTGGGTGTACAGGGAACAGATGGCCCCAAAATCCATTGGTCCTGAAGTCACCTCCCATCAGGACTTGTAAATGGTAGGGGTGGGGACTGAAGGAGATCCTCTCATAGTCTTTTTTTAATAAAAGATTTTATTTATTTATGTTTAGAGAGAGGGGAAGGGAGGGAGTATGACAGGGAGAGAAATATCAGTGTGTGGTTGTCTCTCGCGCACCACCTGCTGGGGACCTGGCCCACAACCCAGGCATGTGCTCCGACTGGGGATTGCACCAGTGATCCCTTGAGGGTCACTGGTGCTCAGTCCACTGAGCCACACCAGCCAGGGAAGACTCTTACCCAGTTTTAACTGGAAAGTACAAGTAGGACAAGGTTATTCTAGGTCCCCCAAGGGGATAGTTTTGGGACAGAGCAGCCACTGAGAGGAGGGTCCTTCTCCTCCTTTGCCTAAAGGTTGCTCTTTGGCCATCTTTTGAACACAACACTGGGGACACTGCCTTCTCCCTGGATGTGCTTTCCACAAACTGGGGGTGTACATTTGGGTGTGGTTGCTGTCCCAGAAGAGAGGGACTGCCCAGGGAAGATGAAGCTAATGGTGGTAATGATGGCAGCTGATTAACATTTCGGGAGCACCTGGGCTAAACACTTCCTGCTGCACTCACCAGAATTCCGGGCTACTGCCCACATCATTGAGGTGCATCCTTTAAATGAACATTCAGGTGGGAACGGAGCCACCCACAGGGAGGAGAGAGAGGTGCATTAATTCATGAACTTAGATTCTTTGTGGTGGTGGTAAATCTAAGAAAAAGCTCCCCATGTGTGCTTAGTGTAACAGTCCATGTCCGAATGTTGGTTTACTTGCCTTGTTTTAAAGAACATGTCCAGAGAACCAAGTCAGTCTTGGGGTCTCCAGACTTCCTGTTAACATTCAGGAGAGATATATTCAGGACCCTAGAGAGTATCTCAAACTCCAGGAGGTGGGTGGAATGAGTAGTTGGGCTTTTCAGAACTGGTTCATCCTGGGAAATCATTATATAGGGTTTGGAAGCTGGGACCTAAGGTCCTGGGAACATGAACTCCAAAGTTATTAATCGGGTCAGTGGCCTCCTGTTTCGAAATGGCCTGACTGCCTGGGGCTGTGTCACCTTCTGGAACAGAGGCAAAAGCAGGGGCAGCATGGCTTGCTTCTCTGTTCTCAGTCTGCAAAGACACAGGTGTCTCGCTTTCTGTACTCTTTTTTAAAAAGGATTTTATTTATTTTATTTTTTAGAGAGGGCAAGGGAGAGAAGAAGAGGGGGAAAGAAACATCAATGTGTGGTTGCCTCTAGCATGCCTCCTACTTGGAACCTGGCTAGCAACCTAGGCATGTGCCCTAGACTGGGAATAAAACCAGGACCCTTTGATTGGCAGGCCAGCACTCGACCACTGAGCCGCACCAGCCAGAACACTGTCTGCACTCTAAAGAGTGTGTGTGAGTAGGGATGCTACCAGTCAGACCTGACCTTCAACACCATCCCGGGCAGCTCAGGGCTTGTGGACAGTATTCGGCTGTTTTGATAGGCAAAATGGTGGCAGTTGCACACTCTGCAACCTCACTGCCTAAAATTGATTCTTGGCTCTGCCTCTCCCAAGCTGTGTGAACTTGGGTACATTACTTAATTTATCTATGCTTTGGTTTCCTCATCTGAAAGTGGGGATGGTAAAGCCCCTGTTTTATAGGGTGTTGTGAGAATTAAATGTAACACACAAAGCACTTAAAGGAGTGCTTGTCATGTGAGTGCAGTGATATGCTATTATTTTTTAGTCCCAATAGTTTCTGTTGCAGCTCTGATGCATTGCCATGTTCTTCCCATGGTACTCCCAGTCTTGCTCTCAGGGTCAGACTGGGAGGAGGCAGGCATTTCCTGGCCTTGTGCACTGTCGGGAATACTAGCAGCATTGTCTGAGGAAGCATTGATTTGGGAACTGGGAGGCCCCACTGCCCTAGGCCAGGGGCTGTGGGACCCTGAGGGGAGGCTGGGCCCTGGCACCCCCTCCTTCCCTGTTCCTTCTTCATTGTAGTTCCAAGCCAGAAAGGCCCGAGCTCACATCTTGGCTCTGAGACTCACAGGCAATGACCTTGGCAAGTTATTACTAGCCTCTTGGAGCCTTACACATAGGGCATAACAATACCTGTGACATGGTTGTTCAAGAGGGTGAAAGGAGAACTGCAGGTACAGGTCAAGCACACGGGCTCTAAGGTCTTTGTAGTGGTGGCTGGAACCTGGCTGTCTTCCTCGTGTCTCTGTCTCTCATTTTAGGTCTTGGCCATTCCCCTCTCCCTCTTCTCCTTGACTTCCTGGCTTGGTCCAGCCCATCCTTCAGAATTGACCCATCCAGGCCACCTCAAAGAGAGAGGCTTTTAAAAGATAAGCGCAGGTTCCGGCCTCTGGTGGTCCATTACCTGTATAGCCTTACCCATTCTCTCCACTGCCTTAGCATTAATGCTCTGAGTTTCTAAACAACTCCTTTGTCCCATAGCCCTAGGTAGAAACCCCTCTCCACCCCCAGCTTTGCCCCATTCTGGTAATAAATGGTGAAATACTTGTTTATTAACAGCTCAGATTTGACAAGCATAAACTGGGGTAGGTGTGGGGTTCTAAGCCTTATCACATGTATTATCTCATTTATGGTTAGCATCTACTTTGTATCTGGCACTGTAAAAGGCACTTCACACACCTTTTCTTATTTAATCAACCAACAGCCTCTAGACATAGCTAGTATTACTAATTTTATTTTGCATGAGAGGAAATTGAGGCCTGGAGGGTTTGAGTGATGCTTGGGTCTCATGGAGGCAGTCTGAGAGCCACAGGGAGGAAGGTTGTGGAGCCCTTAGCACAGTATCCAGCCTGTAAAAGGTGCTCAGAAAAGGTGACACCACCCTGGGTTCCTTCTTTGCGACTCCTAACTGGGAGGACTCCCTTCTCCCCTACCCTTCCTTGTACCAGCTCTTCTGATGGCTGGGAATGTATTCATTTGCATTTGAGCCAGGCACAGTGAGAGATGACTGGTGGGGCACAGAGAATGGACGCTAGCTCCAGTCATGGCTAAGGCCACTCCTCCTTGCTCTTATGGCCATGTCCAGGAAGAACTCCTGGAGGCTAGGCCATGGTGTTGCGGATTATTCATTCTGCCTGGGAATTTGAAAACAGCCTGAGACTCTCACTCCTTCCCTGTAGCCTTTCTGGGCTGGGGGTGTGGGGGGAAGTGGGCTGGGACTTCAGGAGCTCCAGGTTCTCTTCTGTCACTGTCACAGGGCCTAGCCTTAGCCATGACCTCTTTGAGATTCCCACCTTGGCTGTAGAGGAGGCCTGGCTTCGCAGTGTAGCTCTGCTATGGGCAGTTCACCTTTGGGTCCAGGGCAGGCCTCTGTCCCTCTTTGGGCTTCAGTGTTCTCATCTGTAAAATGGGAGGGTAGGACTGGTTGGTCTCTGAAGGCTCTCCCAGCCCTGCCAGGCACTGTAGTAAACACCCCAGAGAATCCCTCCCCTCCTCTCTGCCAGCCCTGTCAGAGGGTATGTAGTGGATGGTGGGGACAGAGGACCTGGTACAGAGTAGGATGTGGGGAGTGAGGCAGAGGAGGAGTCCCAGTGGTTCCTAACTCTCTAGCTTGAGCAATTGGTTGATGGCATGTTGTTTACTGAGTTAGGAAAGAAAAAGAAGCAAGAGTGGGTGTGGGGAGGGAAGATGAGGTCAATTTTGGATTCTCTGAATTTGAGGTTGTTCAAGTGATGGGCCTAAGCAGCCAGCATAGAGGTGAGCTTGAACTTGAACCAGGGATATCTGCATAGAAATCCATGTTCTCTGTAGCTTACCAGCCTGTGTAGAGTGCATAGGCACAGTTGAGATACAGGGGGGTCAGGAAGGGTCAGATAGGCCTTGTGTTCAGGGTAGGGCCAGCACCTGGTAATAGTAATGGTGGGGAGAGCTTCTTGGAGGAGGCCATTGAATGTTATGTTCTGTAGACACCTCTTTACAGGTTGAGTTCTGAATGGGAATAGGCAAGAAACACAGTCAGATGCAGACTAAAAGGCCATGTTCAGCAAGATTATATGACTTGTCCAAGGTCACACAGCTAATAAGTAGTGGAGCTAGGATTACAATCAAGTGTGCCTCACTTCATGGTCTCTATTCTCAACCTTACGGGATAATGGTCTCAGGGCATGAGGCCTGGTGTGGGGAGAGGGAAGGGCCAGGAGCTACAGAGAGCAATGGACTTATTCAGGCCAACTTTCCCCATATGTGGTCAATGCCAAATCAACAGAGAAGCAGCAGAGCTTTGGCCTTGGAGGCTGTAGATCGCAAAAGCTGGGGTTGTCCTAGTTTTAAGACAGATCTGACTCTAGTGCAGGATTGCCCTTGCATATAGGTGGCCTTAGCACCTATGAGTTGAGAAGCACCCAGAATCTCCCTTGCCCCCCACACTGGGCTCTCATCATGCCCAATAACCCATTAGAGCACCCTGACTCAGGAACAGACATGGCTCCACAAGGCCCCTCCCAGCAGGGAACACTTCACACAGAGGGGACTCACCAGACACTTTTTTTCTGAGAGGAGACTTTTTCTTCAGGCTTTGTAGAATGCCAGTTTGCCATGTGAGGGTCTGGTTCATCTGACAGAAGGGCAGGATCTGCTGGGAATACCAAGCAGCAATGGTGGCAACAGTGACGAATGCCAGCAGTGCAGGGAGTATGCAGTGTCAAATGGGGTGCATTGCTCTCCGTGCAAATTAAAAATTAAAATTAATCAAACACTCAAATTGATTTCCTTCCCGTCTGTTTGCTCTGCTGTGCTAGTCAGATGTCTGCTTCCCCCCCAGTTCAGTCCATCCCAGCTTCATGCCAGGGCTGGGCCACTCAGGTTGGTGCACAGGTTTTTTTTTTTTTAATATATTTTATTGATTATGCTATTACAGTTGTTACATTACCCTCCTTCATTCCCCTCCACCCTGCACACCCTCTCCCACCCATATTTCCCCCTTTAGTTCATATCCATGTGTCATAAGTTCTCTAGCTTCTACATTTCCCATACTATTCTTGCCCTCCCCCTGTCTATTTTCTACCTGTTGTCTATGCTACTTATCCTCCATACCTTTCCCCCCTCTCTCCTCCTCCCACTCCCCTGTCGCTAACCCTCCATGTGATCTCCGTTTCTGTGGTTCTGTTCCTGTTCTAGTTGTTTGCTTAGTTTGTTTTTGTTTTACATGCGGTTGTTCATAATTGTGTTTGCTGTCATTTTACTATACATGTTTTTTATTTTCTTTTTCTTAGATAAGTCCCTTTACCATTTCATAAAATAAGGGCTTGGTGATGACGAATTCCTTTAACTTGACCTTATCTGAGAAGCACTTTATCTGCCCCCCCCCCATTCTAAATGAAAGCTTTGCTGGATAGAGCAATCTTGGATGTAGGTCCTTGCCTTTCACGACCTGGAATACTTCTTTCCAGCCCCTTCTTGCCTGCAAGGTCTCTTTTGAGAAATCAGCTGACAGTCTGATGGGAACTCCTTTGTAGGTGACTGTCTCCTTATCGTTTGCTGCTTCTAGGATTTTCTCCTTCATTTTTACCTTGGCTAATGTAATTATGATGTGCCTTGGTGTGTTCCACCTTGGGTCCAACTTCTTTGGGACTCTCTGAGCTTCCTGGACTTCCTGGAAGTCTATTTCCTTTAACAGATTGGGGAAGTTCTCCTTTATTATTTGTTCAGACAACTTTTCCACTTGTTGCTCTTCCTCTTCTTCTTCTGGTACTCCTATGATTTGTATGTTGGAATGTTTAAAGATGTCCTGGAGGTTCCTAAGCCTCTCCTCATTTTTTTGAATTCTTGTTTCTTCATTCTTTTCTGATTGGATGTTTCTTTCTTCCTTCTGGTCCTCTCCATTGATTTGAGTCCCGGTTTCCTTCCCATCACTGTTGGTTCCCTGTACATTTCCCTTTATTTCACTTAGCATAGCCTTCATTTTTTCATCTAATTTGACACCAAATTCAACCAATTCTGTCAGCATCCTGATCACCAGTGTTTTGAACTGTGTATCTGATAGGTTGGCTATCTCTTGGTCGCTTAAAAATATTGATTCTGGGGATTTCATTTGTTCTTCTGTTTGAGCCATCTTTCCCCCCACCCCCACACCTGTTACGTATGAGGGGCGGAGCCTTAGGTGTTCACCAGGGCCGGTCAGCCCAGTCACTGGGTTGTGATGCTGTATGTGGGGGCGGGGTCCTAGAGGGAACAATGGCGCTTGCTCTGCTCTTTGATGGACTTCAGTCCCTTCCGCCATTTCCCCTAAGCAAACTGGGCCTTTCTGGTGCTAGTTCCTGAGTGGGTGGGCTTATGCACCCCGTGGGTCTTTCCAATGACCTCTCCTGTGAGGCTGGGAGTCTCTCCCTGCACCTCAACCCTCACAGATGTTTTGAATCAGTGCCCAGAGGCTCTATTTCCCAGCACTGGTACCCTGGGACCACCAGGTCAGCCAGCCACCTTGCGCGCAGTGCCTTGCTGGGTTTACCAGTGGCCACTCCTCGGCTGGGGTCTGCCAGCCGCTGCTTGTGTGCCCAGGGTCCACCTGCTGCGGTCTTGCACGCCCGGGACGCCTTAGCTGGTCCAAACACTCTTTGTTTGTTCTGCAGCCCCTCTCCACCCGGCTGCCTGACTCTGCCCTGCCTACCGGTCTGGGTGAACGTGTCTATTTTAACTCCTTGGTTGTCCGACTTCCATACAGTTCAATTTTCTGTCAGCTCTGGTTGTTATTCTGTTTCTAAATTGTTGTTGTCCCTATCTTGGTTGTGCGAGGAGGCACAGTGTGTCTACCCACGCCTCCATCTTGGCTGGAAGTGGTGCACAGGTTTTTGTGATAGGCCTGGGGGAGCTTCAGGTGCCTCACTTCAGCATTGGGAAATTGGGAAGTGTCGACCCAGCAAGGTTTTTGAGCCTGAAACCCAGTCCTGGGTTTGGCAGGCAGAAAGAGACATCACTCTGGTCCAGAGGAAACATCTGTGCTGAGCTGGGAGGCAGAATCCTAGAGAATACATCTGGGGTCATCATTAATTGATATTATGAGCCTGGACACATCTTGTCCCTTCTCTGAGCTCAGTTTCCTCATCTGTGGAATGGGGAGAAAGGCAGATGGAATAAATCTCTCCAGGTTCTAGCACTGGCCTATGGCTGGACTGGCCTTCCCTGGGGTCTGATCACCAACCCTACTCCCTCATCCCCACCCCCACCCCCACCCCAGCCAGTCAGAAGTCCTGGCTTCCTCCCTCTCCAGGCAGGCCCTGACCTGCCACTCATCAAATGTGCAATGGTAGGCAAGACATGTAACATCTTTGAGCCTCTGTTTCCTTATGGGTAAAATGGGAATGATAATACTAGTGCCACATGGAGGGAGATTAGCACACAAGAGGTTTTATGAGATCAACAGCCATAGCGGGGAGGGATGGAGGCAGAAGTAAGATAGGGCAGAGGGAGAAGGTGGATTGCTATGCATTGGGAACTGAGTGTTCTTTGCAAGGTTGTCCTGAATTGGGGCAAGAGTGTTGTGCCTTTATCCACTGCTTTGACTAGTCCCTGGATGTAGGTGACCATGGAAGGGCAAGGTCTTGGGCAAGGCACACCTCTCTGAAATGGGAATGATAACACCAGGATTAGTGTGAGGATGAACTCAATGAATAAAAACTCCTGATAAATAGGAGCAGAGAGCAGGAGGGAAAATGACATGGGCAGAAGGCAGTCAGGAAGGCTGTGTAAGAACGAAAGGAGTTGAGAAGTGAGTGGGTTGTGTGGAAGTTAAGCGGTGGTGGGGACAGCTGGGGAAAGACTTGGAGGTGGGGACATGGGATCAGAGCAAGGAGACAGACTGGCTTGGTGGGCATTTCTCTAAATTCTTGGTTGCCCTGTTTACTTTTCAGCCTGACCCAGAAAGCCAAGGGTTGGCTGAGAAGGCAGGCAGGAAATATGCACTCCTTCCTAGGACTCCACGTGCGCAACTCAGCGCCGGGCTGGAACTGGCTTGGTGACTGAGTCGGGGACACTGCCAAAGTTCTCCCCCACTGGTCTGTGGAGATGGCTGAAAATAGCAGAGGAGCCCTGAGCAGGCATCTGTAGGGGTAGGAACTCAACCCTTGTGGCAGGAAACAACCAGCTCCCAGTTTCTGGTGAAGGAGCTCCTTCCTGGAACTGCCCACGCTGGTCTTGCTCCGGGTCCCTGGCCCCCAGCTAGTGCTGCTCTGGCAGCAGCGACCAGCTCCTCCAGGCGGGCCTGTTCGTTATTCATTCCTTGCCTGTCTGTAAAGCCTGCGGGGAGCAGAGGTGGCAGTAGCTCCTGGCCACCAGCACAAGGGCAGGACACAAGGGGGCCCAAAGGAAACCTCTGTACCTGTCTGGCTCTGTGCAGAACTGCTGGATAGAGGGCCAAGGCCTGGGTCTGCTGAGGGAAAATAAATGTCTTAGACTTATGTTCATGGCCCCTGTATGGCACACAAGCTTGACCCTGTATTTAGGGAGGAACTTGGAGCTCAGAGAGGGCATGTAATGTATCTGAAGTTGCAGAGCAAAGCTAGGGTCATAAATTCCCAAGCACAGACACAAAGGTTGTGTGGCTTCCAGAACCAGAGAGTGGGAACAATGGACAGGGATGTAGAGTGCTCGGATGTCAAGGACTCTAGGGAAAGTCTGTTTGTTTCTGTTTGGCTTCCCTAGGGGCCACTTGGGAGCCCTGGGAAGACTCCTTCGGAGGTGTGTTGAGCCAGAGCAGGCAACAGTCATGAGCTCATTTCCCTAGAGACCCCCAGGAAGTCTGGTAGGAAGGTAGAAGGAAAATGGCCAGACAAGGAGGGAACAGAAAGACAGTAATGGACTTTGGAATGGCCCATTGAGCCAAACTCACGTGTGGGGAAGGAAAAGGCCATTTGTTGAATACCTACTGTGTGCTGAGTCATTTGTGTGCATTATTCCTCACAATTTGTTCACCGACCCCCTTGGTGGCTGAGTATTCTTATTTCCATTGTACAAAGGAGGACACTAAAGCTGGACTTGTCATAGGGTATGCCTGACACCAAAGTCTGGGGTCTTCACAAGGCACCTTGATGCGTGTGTTTTCCCAAGTCTGGCCCTTGTTGGACAAAATGGAGCCAAAATGGAGCCTGGGCTTCTACCACTTCTGCTCTGGTCAGCAGAGGGAGGCTGTGCTGTGTCCTGCTGCAGAGACGGAGAGTGGAGGTGCGACTGGGCATGCCGACAGGAGAGTAGGCCTCTTTCAAAAGCTGCCGGATTTGGAAAGCCCTTAGCTATACCTCTGTAATGGCTGAAAAATGGGGAGGGCTTCCGCCTAGATTTGCTAAGTGGCAGTACTGCTGCTGCCCCAGAACAAAGTTGAAACTCCTCAAGCCAAGGCTCTTATATGTGCTCTTCCCCCAAATATACTCATGTTTCCTTGCTCACGCTTCCTCGTTTCCCGCTTCCAGGTCTTTGCACGTGCTCTTCTCTTGGCTTGGCGTGCCCTTCTTATGTGCCATTCAGCCTGGTCAACTCCTGGAACTCATCCTTCAGTTCCTGGCTTCAACCTCACCTCCTGCAGGAGCTCTCCTGGACCTCCTCTATTCCCCAAAGTTCCATCATACCCACTACTGTTCCAGTTTTTGAGGGCAGGAATGTGTCTAAATCAGCTGCATGTCCCCAGTACCTAGCACAGGATGGGGCACATAATAGATGTTTAGTAAACAAACGACCAAAATGCATTCCTCTGTGGGGGTTGGGGAGCAAGGGTCTGTTTGGGGTGCGGGACCAGGAAGATGACACGCTCATGCACCAGGCCTATCCAGGATCTGGCTGACCAGAAGTCTAGGGGTGCACTTTACTTCTTAGGGGTGTCATGAGGGTCCAGGGAGATCTTGGATGTGAACGAACCCTGCAAACTGCAGTATGCTGTCACTGGTAGGACCCTGTACCTCTTTGCCTCGTTCCACTGATGAAGAGGATGGAGAAGGAAGATTATAGAGTGAGGGAAGGGACAGACCAGGACTGGTGAGGGAGGAGGGTGGTGGCCCCGGCTTTCAGAAGCAAGGAGTGGGTGGAACTCTAGAGGCTGAGGGCCTGACTTGGGTCTCCCTCTTCTGTGGGATCTAATACCACAGAGGTGGGCATGGTCCCAGAGATGATAGAAACCAGTGTTCTTCCAAAAAAAGTGTAAATTGAGGCCCAGAGAGAGGCAGACATTTGCCCAAGGTCAGCCAGCAGGAGTGGGAGGCCCACCTGTGAGCTCTGTCTTCCCAACATGACAG
Source organism: Tonatia bakeri (assembly GCA_004024845.1). Classification (NCBI taxonomy): domain Eukaryota; kingdom Metazoa; phylum Chordata; class Mammalia; order Chiroptera; family Phyllostomidae; genus Tonatia; species Tonatia bakeri. Next base: position 27,945 of record PVIA01005125.1, read on the forward strand.
GTGTCTTCACCCTGGACTCAGATTCAGACAGCTGCTTCCCTATCCCTCCTCCCCTGGTCACGCAGTCCCAGTGCCCGTGCCCATGCCAACTGCCTCCACACCGCCAGCCTTCCCCTAGGCTTAGCGGCCAAGGAGCACGAGCGCCCCCCGGATGGCATGGTCGGGGTAGCTTCAACAGCTCTTCTCCTTGACTCACCTCCAGGAGGGAAGGCGCCTGAACGCGGCGCACCACGGTCCAGGCTACGTCACCGCCGCGCACTTTCCTCTGTGGAAAAAGGCTGTCCTCCTCTGTGACCCTGGGCAGGGCAGGTCGAACCTGGTGCGCTATCCCTTTAAGCCGTAGGGAGATGGGAGTTATTAGCTATAGCTGAGGCTAGCGCGGGATGTCGCCGCCCGACAGGCATGAGCTAGGAGCTCCGGAGAGAGCAGATTACTGAGGGGGCGGCAGGCCCCGGCACCGGGATCCGGGGCCTCAGGGTCCCTTCGCCGCCCACTGCTCGTGTGAAACCTGTGCCCAGCCAGCGGTGGGCGACACCCAATGTAATGCGGAGAATTTTAGAGGCAGAGCAGGGCGGCGGGGAGCAGGTGGCGTGGGAGAGGGCGGGGGCAAGGTAGATAGCGGGAGAAAGTGGACCAGGATCGGGGTGGGGGCCAGGTGGGAGAAAGGAGAATAGGTGAAGAAGGGGCAGTGACAGAGAGGGGGAGAGAAGGAGGGTGAGAGCACCCGGCTGCGGGTGGCAGCGCGGGTGAGGAAGAGGGAGCGGGCGCCTCTGAGTGCGAGCACCGGGAGTTGGCCACCCGGGTGGAGAGCGCGGCCACAGCTGCGGCCCGGTGGGGCGTGGTGGCGAAGCAGGGACGCCGGAAGGGCTCTCTCTGGGAGTGGTAGGGACCTGAGGTGGAGTCAGGCAGGAAAGAAACTCAGGTTTGCTCTGCGAGGGCTGCGCTCTGGGGATCCGGAGGGCTGGGGCACCGGGCCCTTGGGTGCAGTGGCGGGATGCGCGCGCTTGCGCTTGCGATCTCTCCGGCTCAAGGGAGCGCGCGTTAGGGATTCTGCTGCCATCGCAGCGTGGAGGGCAGCTGGCAGGAGCAGGCGCGTAAGAGACGGACGCGTAGGGGCCCTCCCGCGCACACGCACACGCGGCGCGCGACCGCTGTTGTGGTGCGTGCACACACACCCTTTCTGCTCGCTCATCACCGCTGCCATAATCTCGGAGCCGCCGAGCCTTGCGGAGCGGGAAGTAGAAAGGTGGGGAGCCGGGGATGAAGCCCCAGAGCGGAGCGGAGCTGAGCGCGGACTGCCTGCCCAGGACGGTGAGTATGGCCAAGCTGGGGTGCTGCGGCGAGGCTGGAATCACTGGGCACACACGCTAGGAGTGGGGTGTCTGCCGGCCAGCTGTGCCGTGTGCGCGGCCTCAGATTGGGCGGGAGGCTGCGGTGGGGATGGGGTGTTGGATGCGCGCTCCTGAGTGCGTGCACGCGCGGAGCGGGAGTGGGGCGCGTTCAGCACCCCAGTTCATGACCGCGCGCCCTCCCTCTGCGCAGCCCCGCCTAACCCTCGCTTGCCCCCAGAACCCCGGTGACTTGGAGCGACTTAGTTGTGTGGGGAGAAGATGGAAATGCTTTAGTTGGTAGCACTCCGACCTTTTTTTACCTGAGCAGAGAGCTCAGGGGAGAAATGGGGCGGGGCACAGGCTGTGCCTCGGGGCGGGCAGGGGTGCATTTCTACCACCCAGTCGGCGCAGCCGCCTGCTTTCCGGGACCTCAGTCCGGCCCTGCGGTGCCAAGCTAGAGTGACTCAGGCTGTCGGACTCCTTTGACCCTGCCAGGGTCGGGCGGGACTGCGCGGCTAGTTTCCAGGTCCGGGGTCTGAGAGGTCCTCTTTTCAGCAGGCTAAGGATATGGGGCTTGAGGTGGGGGAGTGGTGCCCGTTGTGTATGTGTCGGTGTCTCTTTGCCTTCTGTTCCATGGGAATGTCGGCTGGAAGAAGGGAACTACCCGAAGGGTATATAGCTCCCCAGAGGCTGGGGCTTTGAAAGGACACCATTAGGCCCCCTGGCCTGGTGCCCTTCCATCCCTGCTTTGCTTGGAGCTGTGCTCCTTCGTGCCTTACTCTGTGTGATGAGGTTGTGGCTGTGCTGTGCCCCTGACCCCCATCCTCGAGTCTCCTCTCACACTCCTGTCCTGTGCCGGCTGCCTCAGGAAACTCCCTGGCTCCCTCCCTCAGAAACCCCAGCCCTGCCCCTGCAGTGGAAGATGGGACGGGGAGATGTGGTCCAGGATGGTGCCCCTGAGAGGGAGGGAACTCTGTGTCCGCAGGAGTAAGAAGCCCAAGGAAGGGTCAGTGGTCAGGCCCCCTGAGGGCCCTCCCCTTTACCAATCTTCCCTGCTTTCAGGGCAGGTCCTCCCTCCTCTAGGAAGCCTCCTTGATTGTTCCTGAACCCTAGCTTGAACCTCTGGGTTAGAGCAGTTGGTTTTCCAGCAGTCCTTGTCCATGTACCCTCCTTTCTGGCACTCAGTGCATGCGCTTGTGGAGTCGGAAGGCTTGCTCTCAGCCTCGGTGCTAGCTGGGGTGATGCTGGGCCGTCAGGACGTGCCTGGGCCTCTGGGGTACGGCAATGTAGTGGGCGACCAGCGGCTTCAACCGTACTTTCACTTCCATCCTTCCTCTGGAGTCTCTCAGACTCCTTGTGAAAATGCAGGGCCACGAGCACGCTTCCTCTTCATTTCACAGACGAGGGTTTTGAGGCAGAGATGGAGCTAGGAGAACGCCAGTTTCAGGTTGGCCCCTTCCTTTGAAGGTATTAACGGGTCTTTGTCAAGGTGGGGAGGGGCAGTGAAGACACCAGTCCTCTTCACTCTGTGACCAACACCCACCCCTGATGGCAGGGGAGGTGGGCAGAGCAACTCCCAGCCTGATTCGCCCTGGCTTGACTTCTGGTACCTCTTGACCCCAGACTCATGAACCGTTGCTTTCTAGATTTGGGGCCAGAGTCTGCCAGGGCTCTGCATGATGGTTTGCAAATCCTCAGCACTGGGACATTGGTATCATTTCTGGGGATCATTGTGGTTCCCCATTCCCCAACCTGGCCCTCTAGGCTGGGTCCTGGCATTGTCTTCCTGTCTGGGCCCTGGAACCCATCCCACTCTTCTGAGATCTCTGTCCTGGAGCTCCATAGCTCACCTCAAGGGAATGGGTTCCCCACAGAGATCTAATTGTGTGTTGGGGGGAGGGTGGCCTGGTGGCTATTAAGACTACTTCCTTCATAGGTGGCCCACCTAAGACAGGAAACTAGGGTAGCTGTCAGCCACAGGTAAGCCTCTGTGACCCTCCAGTCTGATGGCAGCCCAGACTCATCCCCAGGGCCACTCAGGCCATTGGAGGCCTCCTGTGGGGAGGTGGAAAGAGCTGTTGCCCAGGAGTGACCAAAATTCCTTCTGGAGCTGGGGGGTGGTTTTGGCCTGCTGGACCTTGCAGTAGCTTCCTCAGCCTCTGTTGGCTTCACTCTTGGGCATCCTCTTGCTGGTTCAGTCTTTATTACTGTCCTTTCTCCCTGCCCCCATCCCTAATCCCCTGTGGGTCTCTGAGTTCTGGATTTTTGCCTCCTGAGTGTCAACCAATGCTTTGGTTGACACTCAGGTAGCTGGAGCATGGCCAGGTGACTGCTTGGCCCCACCCCTGCCATCAAGGCCTGCTTGAACACTGACCCTAGTTCTTTTGTACTCCCCACCTCCTGGTCCCAACTGACTCCAGCAGGATGAGACCACCATTTGGGGCCTCAGACCATGGGGAAGGAGAGAGCAGGTGACCTTTTTGGCACCTGATCTCTGCTGTCAAGGGTGAAAATTCCAGCCAGGTGCTCCCAGCCCCCATTGGCTGCTCCTTTAGGAAGGAAGCCACTCGCCCCTCAAACCTTCTGATGGTAAGGGGTAGTGGCTAGTGTGGCCCCTTTAATTTCCCTCTCTAGCCAGGCCCTGACCATGCCATGTTTACATTTTAAATTATAAAAATATTACATTCTAATAAATTCAATGTTAAGAAGTTATCGGGTAGGCTAGGCCTTATGGTGACTTGAGGAGTAAAGCCACCCCTGACCACTCAGGCCTTCATTTGAGGGAAATGGGGACAGGCCACCCTGACTAATCCTCACAGTCTCTTCTGAGGGCTTCCAGAGCCCAGACTTTTACTTCCAAGAACCATGCCTTGGCCTTTCTCCTTACTGCCTGGAATTCTACACTTGGAGCTTACTCCACATTTGAGAGCATCTCCTGGTTTGAGGTCTGGGACAGACTACTGGGAATACTGCTGATGAGCCTGGACTCCTCTCTGGATGGGCTCTGAAAGGGGACACAGACATCGACCCACAACCAGGTAGGAGGCAGGGCGGTCTGGGCAGCTGCAGAGGTAGGGGAAGGAGGGTAGGCAAGGGCTGTTCAGATAGATTGGAAGGGCTGGTGCATTTTTTAAAATCCTCACTCAGGGATATGTTTTCATTGATTTCGAGAGAGGAAGGAGGGGGAAGAGAGAGAAAGAAAGAGAGGGAAACATTGATTGGTTGCCTGCTATATGCACCCCTACCAAGGTTCGAATCCGAAACCTAGATATATGCCCTGACCAGACATTGAACCTGTGACCTTTTGGTGTGTGGGACAATGCTCCAACCAGCTGAGCCTGCTGGTGCATTTTGACTTGCTCAGATGTTCCTGGCACTTGGTAGGTGCTCAGTAGATACGTTGAATAAAATGAATGAATGGAGAATGGGAATAAATGAGGGCTTTTCAGGCACGTAGCACAGCATTAGCAAAGGCATGGAGGTGGGAAGCAGCAGGCATGAGTGAAATGTGTTTGCAATGGAGTAGTTTGTGCAGGGGCACAGCAGGCACAGAGCAAGACACAAGACAGAGGAGGACCTTGAGTACCTGACTGAGGGGTATTCAGGTTTTGCAGGGTTGAAGTTCTGGAAGGATTCCATCAGATTTGCAGTTTAAACTGCTCCCTCTGGTTGTCGTGGGAGGGATTAGGTAGGAGAGGCAGAGGCAGAGAGGCAGACCTGAGGCTGCTATGGGAATGCAGGCTTGGTGGTAACCGCTACAGCGGGACAGGTGCCTTGCCTACCTTCACTGGGATGGCTCAGGGTCCTGGTGTGGTTTCCCCCCAATGGAAGATGGAGAGATTCGGCCTAGATGGGAAGCCAGGTGGGGTGATGTAGGCCATCAGAGTTGGGCAGAAACTCGAGTATCACCATTCCCACCACCTGGGTATTATGCAGAGGGGCAGGCATCCTGGAGTCATGAGTATGGGCCTTTAGTGTGAGCCTCCCAGTGGCACACATGAGCAAGTCCCTGTGGTCCCTCAGGCAAATTTTCTATGTCCGTAAAAAGGATACGTTTATTTTTTCCCTGGAGACCTTGAGTGACTTTGGGTGGAAGTTTTGGACTCAGAAGTAGGATACAAAAGGAAGAGGTAGAGGGTCAGCATTGCTGTGACAGAGGAAGAGTTTGAGACTTAGAGGGGGGCAGTGACTAGCACAAAGTCTTAAAGCAAATTAGGAACAGTGCATTCCAGCCTGGGTTTTCCTGGTCGTACCTGTAGCCTGCTGGGTGGGGGTGGGGCAGTGGCTGGTGCCTCACCCTCAGGCAGTTGCCTTGGCAGTCCAGCTGTCAGGGAGCATATGCGGCCATATGGCCACATCAGGGGAGGTGCCAGCCACTGAAAGAGGGATCATGGCTGCCACCCTGGCCTTCTAGATCTATGTAGGCACTGCTAGTCACCAGGGTCAGGGTCAGAGGAAACCAAAATGGAACCTCAGTGTCTGGGTTATTTTGGACATAGAGGTTGGACCTTGACAGGTGGCCCAGTTCTAGCATCCATTTGCTAGGCAGCCAGACAGGCAGCTCTGTGCCCAGGACTGATCCAGTTAGCTCAAGACTAGCTGTGCCAGCCATCCTCCCATCCCCCACCCAGCTCTCATGGCCCTGCTGGTTCACAGGCCTTAGGATGGCACAACACATCTGACGTTAGGGCCCTGGGCCTCAGTGCAGTACGTGTATGTGAAATGTGGCCTCACCCTGAGCATGGGTTCTACAGCTCTGAGATTTAGGGTTATGGAAATGGGCCCCTTGAATCAGCCCAGCCTGTTGTGATAAAAAAGACCTGGGCGTGGATGCCACCAGGAACTGGGTTTGAATCCTGTCTCAGCCACTCCTAAGCTAGGTGAGCTCAGACAAGTCACTTCAGTTTTCTGAGCCTGAGTTGTCCTCCCCTGTATCTGGAAGAATGGTATCTACCTTGTAGAGGTGTCGTTAGCACATTTTGAAATAATAATGGAAAGCGTGCACTAACCTGATCATTGCAGGGTCTCAGGCAGTGTTGGTTTGGCTGGGGCTCTGCTAGCAGAGGAAGGAGGGTCCTGTGGGAGTTTCTGTGTCCAGGCTGAAGTAGAAAGCAGCCTTATTATAGTTTTTTCCAAGACAAAATTTACTTTCTAATTTTCTGTAAGTTTTCACATTCCTTCCCTTGTAGTCCTCATGGCAGTTCCACACATGGGCAGAGAGCCACTGCTCCATTTCGCAGATGCTAAAACTGGGAGGTGACTCTCCAGGGGTGCACAGGGCTCGGCCCTGTCCCTGGGCTCCTAGCCAGGGCTCTTGCTCCATGGGTGTGCTTCTCAAACCTCAGGGGTCGAGGCCTGTCTAGACCAAGCTTGGGAATTCCAGAGGTTCCTTGAACAGTCTGTCTCTGCCACAGGTGCAGGGGGTAGGCTGTCATGGTGACAAGCAGCCAATCCCAGCTGGGGTGGTATGGGGGACCCTGAATGAGGCAACATTTTCTGCATATCTCCAGCTGCCCCTTGAGATAATTACCTCCTTGCCTGCCCCACAAGACTGTTTTTGAGGATCTACTATAAATGTGTGTGTATGTATATAAATAATTATTTATTTTTAGAGAGAAGGGGAAAGGAGGGAGAAAGAGAGGGAAAGAAACACTGATGTGAGAGAAACATCGATTGGTTGCCTCTCGCGCGCCCCAACTGGGGACCCGGCCCACCACCCAGCCATTTGCCCTGACTGGGAATCAGACAGGTAAGCTTTTGGTCCATAGGTTCTCGCTCAATCCACTAAGCCACACCAGCCAGGGCTAAATCTCTATTTTTATACAAACATGATATTCCATCGCTGTGAGCCCAGGAGTCCCCAGTCCTCCATCTGGTGACCTTACAGTCATTCAGCGACTCACCTGTTGGGCACTACCTCTGGGCTGGCCGTGCTGGCCGTGCTGGCCGTGCTGGCCGGAGGTGAATGAAACCAGTCCCTGCCCTCTTGGGGAGTGCAACCTGGCGGTAACTGCGCTCCAAACACATGCTGGCCACCACGCTCCTGCTTAGCACACTTTAAGGCTCCCTGTTGCCTCCAGGCTGGTATCCGGACCCCTCAGTGCTTTGCACAGTCCACCTCTCTGTCCCTCTGCCCCAGAAATCTCCCTCCATGCTCCTCTATGCTCCCAGGCTCCAGCCACACACCACTCACTCTCCTCTTCACACTTGCTGTGGGTTTCTCCCTCCAGGGCTTGGCTGCTTGTCCCCTTCACCTTGTCTCTTTCCCCATCTCTCCCAGTAGAGACCCCCACCCACTTTTCAATACTTAGCCCAAATGCCATATTTAAACACCCCTCCCCTGTCTCCCTAGCTGGAAGTAGCTGCTCCTTCCTCAGAACTCTGGGAGGAGTGTATTTACTTTACATTTAGCAAGCATTTGCTGTGCACCTACTTTGTGTGAGGCTTACTGTATGTGAGGCTTGTGACACAAGTTCTGGGAATACCTTAGTGGTAGGAACTTGACTTATCCATCTTGGGTCCTTGGTCCATCCGTGGACCTGGGGCCAGATGGGCTGAGCAGGGGCATGCGGCCTGTCCCTAAGGGTCTCTGTGTCCACTGCCACTTCCTCTTCCTCCTTGGGCTGGGGCTTTGGGCGAGGTCCAGGACTCTGGATGGCTTTTGTGCTGACCACAGACGTGGTTGTCCCCATCCCTGGGGGCTCCATCAGTCCAGAGCAAGGGCCCGGTGTCTGGCCACACTAAACTCTTTTCTGAACTGCATAGCATTCTGCAGTTAGTGATTGACTACTTAGGGCACTAATAACTTTCTCTTTATCAACCAGCAGAGGTGGGTCTGTCCACTGCTTGTATGGGTCAGCTAGACTGGGCTGGGCCATTGCGATCTTAGCCATGTTTTCCTGACTAGAAAGCTCGAGAAACAGGAACCAGAGCAAAGGAGGTACAGTGTACCCTCTCTCTGACGCACTGCCAGGGTTGGGATTGAGGGGCACAGTGGAGGAGGAATTGGGGCAGGCAGGGAGCTTTTGCTCCCTCCCACCTCCCTTTGTTCCCACCTTCTGAGTTCTGCTTCCAGTTTTTCTTGGTCGTTGGTCTCAGCTTTCCCATTTGTTAAATGGAGACCTCATTCTGTTTGTGGAGAACACTGCCTTTGGTTTGCAGCCTGCGCTCAGTCCACTGAGCTACACCAGCCAGGGCAACACTGCCTTTGAATGAGATGGCCAGGCAGACACTGACTTGTCATCTGCTTGATGGGTGGGGCCTTCTGAGGCTCAGGGAAGGTGGTAGCCACAGCATCAGGCTTCTCTGCAGGAGAAGGAGGTAGTAGACAGGAATGGGGGCGGGGGCCGGTCACAAGACAACAGCTGCCTCACTGAGGCGCTGTGTCTGGCTTCTGACTGTGCTAAGGCTTCTAAATGGGGATCTAGGACTCAGTGGAATCTGTGAAGAAGTGATTTCTAGGGAAGCCACACAAAGGATATGGTGGGGGGGGGGCCTTAACCTACTTAGGAGACCCAGCTCCCTTTCAGGCCCACCAGGAGCACGGGCCCTGTTTGTGGGCTATTGGGTCACATGACCAATGCTGGTTTATTTTAAAAAAATTTTTGTTAGGAACATTTTTAACATACAGAAAGGTGGAGAGAATAGTATAGGAAACTCCCATATACCTCTTGCCTAGATTTAACAATTGTTCACATTTTGTTATGTTTTTTCTCCTGAGCTGTTTTAAGTACAGTATAGACAAGGGGCATTTTACCCTTAAATATTTCAGCATCCATCTTTAAAAAAATAAGAGATAATTTCTATCTAACCTAAAGCGATCACATATTTCTTTTCATTTTATTCTTGAGAAATGAGAATGCTGGCAGATTGGGAGACTGAGGCCTGAGCAGTGTCCTGTCCTGTCCAAGATCATGTAGCAGAGAGGACAAGGGGAGGAGAGGTGGGATCTGGGAGGCAGACTACGAGTCAGTCAGCCTGGTCTGGAGCTGGGCAGGTGGCTCAGTAGGATCTCCCTCTGGGGGTTCCTCTGGCTTTTAAGTTAATTGTCTCTTCCTTTTGTTTGCTGCTGGGATTGATCAGGAACTGCAGAGTCAGGAAAGCCTAAAATAGCCTCTCGTTTCTTGTTTAATTGAGGAGGATGTTATCAGGTCCTGGCCACACAAAGGCTTGGGGAGCCTCTGCTGGCATGAGAAGTGGGGCTGCCCCCCACTAGCCACACCGGGTGGGACAGAGGGGAAAGCAAGGGAGGTTCCGGCCTGGTGGGAGGTCTTAGGATCCCAGTCTAGACAGCCACAGGGTCTGAGGGAACTCAGGGAATCAGGACTTTGGGGCTGAGCCTGAGGTCTGGGCTAGGCCGAAGACTGTAGCCTCATTGATGGGAGACTTGGAGGCTTGGGCATGTGCAGAAAGTGGGGAGGGCCATGACTGCCTCTAGACTTTCTAGGGAGCTGTCCTTTGCTCTCCTGCCCTGCTATCACCTCCCTGGGGAGACTTCACAGGACTGTGTCCTCTGCCAGCTTAGGGAAGGCGCAGGTCTCTCTACATTTCCTTGTCTCCTTGGGGTCCAGGTGATCCTGCACACCGCCCCGCCCCCAGCAGCTACACGGGCTTGGGACTCCTTTTTCTGCCTTTGGTGACTTGGGAGCACCTGTTGCCTCTGCAGGATCACAGAGATCACAGGTATAGACTTGGAGAATGTTAGAACTAGAAGTCTGGCCTCAGAAATGACCTTATTATTCTTATAGGTAGGTTCAAGATAGGGAAACCGAGGCACATGGAGTAGCCAACCCTGCCTTGGGTTTCTCGGTGAAAAGCATTGCAGAGCCTTGGAAGTAAGTCAGGCCTCTGGCTTCTCAGTCCCAGGATCCCCTGCTTCTGGGCCACCTGGGCTCCCAGAGGTGTAAAGGAGAGGGTGAGCCTAGCTGGGGAAGGGCTGTCAGTTATCCCTTGAGGGCAAACCCAGGTTCCTCTGTTAGGTACCCCTCTCCCTCCCTGTGTGTGTGGGCCATCAGCCTGCTAGTGCTGGGACCAGTCTCCTGTGCTTCCATCTCTGTCCCCACCACAAGGCGAGCCTTCATTACTGCCACTCTTACTGTTGGGCTTGTTTCTCTAGGACGGGATGGGAGCACACTGGCTGGGAGAAGACCCCTGGGAAAAAAGGCGACCATAGGGAAAGCAAGAGACAGACATCAAACAACTTTTTATCTCCAGTCTGTGTCCTCATGGCTCCAGCAGACCCTATATCAAGCTCTTGTATTCTTTGCAGTTGGGGAACAGGAGGAAAATACCCAACTAAAGCAGTGGCTCCATGGGGGCATGGTGACCTGGGGCATGTCACTACCCATCTTGGTAAAAGGAGGTAAGGCTCAAACCTCGTCTGCTCTCAAGTGAAGCAGGGAGAACCAGGCAGGCCATGGGCTGTTAGCCTGTCTGTTGGCTGGTCCTTCAGCCCCTGCCCAGTGGGAACTGGGCTAGGAAGAGTCACAGGGAAGAAGGCAGGCTCCTGTTGCCCCTCACCCCCAGCCCCAGGCCTTTCTCCTGCTCTCTCAGTGCTGCAGGGAGAGGGAGAGTGCTTTGCCTGAGGTCTAGGGGCAGGGAAGACAGAAGCATACTGGCTGTGTGCTGGGACCTAGGTGGCCACCCTCCTTTTAGCGGACAGATGAGAAAGCAGGCTCACAAAGGTTACCCAGCTGGTTGGTGGCAGAGTGGGAATTGATTTCAGAACTGCCCCCTTTGCCTTTGAGACCTGGTTTCTGCCCTCAGGGGCCCCACTAACTGCCGTTCCTTGGGCTTTGGGGTTTGCCTTTGTCCAGTGGGACTGGGAGGATAGCTACTGAGGGATGGACTGCTATCACAGGCTGGGGGGGAGGCCCAGCCTTCGGTCACCTCCTCCACCCAGCCTGGCAGGTTTTTAGGGTTCTGAGTGTGGCTGTTCTTGGAGGAATACTTCCTAAGCCAAGTAAAGTGAGAGGCCCCCTGGCACAGTGCTGAGAGATTGGGTTTCTGTGTGTGTGTGTGCAGAGCCCTGCAGAGCCCCCGCACCCCTTGCTGTTGGCTAGTGTGTGCCCTCTGGGCATTTATCCTGCAACTGTGAGGCGGTGTGGGAACCTGTGTGCATGTGTGTGGGCCACTCTGAGAGCCACACTGAGGACTGAACGTGAAGTAGGGCAGAGGTAAGTTTATCCAACTCTTACTGTTAGTCACAGTGCGAGGTACTTTATATGCATTACCTCATTTAATTCTAAAAACAACCCCATGGTATGTACTATTAGTATTCCTGTTTAATAGATGAGGAAACTGAGGCTCAGACAGATTGAGGGACTTAAAGGATCACACAGCTAGTAGATAGAAGAGCTGGCATTTGAACTTAGGAACCTCTGCTTCTAAAGGAGGCTGTGTCTTTTGTGCCCCAGACGGAGGGGAGTCTGCTGCCGATAGGAAGAAGAAAGTTAGGGTTCAGTAAGGGGCCAATGGTGGGGCCTCTGTTTGCAGGGAGGAGGCTAAGGGTCAGGTGAAAGGTCCAGGTGAGGAACTGTGGTGGTTCGGTGGTTCGGCAGGGGAGGCCTGGCTGGAGGTCGGTGTCTGGCCTGGAGCTATGCGTTTCTTAGCTCTGTCATCTGCCTGAGTCTTTCTCCTCAAACCTGCCTCACCCACTCCCCCTCACCCCCTGCTCAGGGGAGCGGTGCACATTCCTCTGGTCCCTCATCAGGCAAAGGCCTGGCGTGAGCACAGTTGGGGCTGCGTGCCATGTAGTGAGCCTCCAGGGACGCAGGTGCAGAGGGGCCTGGCTGTGCAGGCCTTGAGGCCAGCCTATAGGATGTGTACTCTCCAGACTGAGCAGGGCCGGGTCTGAGGTTGAGACAGATGGCTGGCTAGTGGCCGGGGCCGGCTTAGTGGGGAAGGGCTGGGCAGAGGGCATCAGGGTGAGGACTTTTCCTTTTTACCGCTAGCTCCCACCCCTGCAGGCTAAGGGGACAGCCCATTATCCTCGTCTCCCACTTTTCTTCCTCCCTTTTCTGCCTCTGGAACATGGAATGAGAATGGGGAGTGGGGAGTCCTCTGGCCCCTTCTAGGTCCCTCCCTTGGAGGTTGTAAATATTTTATCTACGCCATTGAAAATTGCTACTTTTAGCACCTTTTTTTTCCTTTTGCTTGATACAAATGAATGTTGGAAAAATTCTACGCCGGGTACTCTCTCTTCTGCTTCTGCTCATGTCCGCAGTCCCTTCCAAAACCTCGAATTACTTTTAAGCTGTGATAGTTGGCAAAAACAGTTTTCTTTACATTATGGAGAAGGGGGGAGTCCACCATTACTACTTCTCCTCCAGATCCCTCTTCCTCCTCTTCCTCCCTCTTCTTCTTCTTTTGACTCTGCCTTTTCATTCTGAGTTCTTCCTCATTTCTGCCAAGGTTCTGGAAGAGGAATGGAGTGGAAAGACATGCAGGCAGGGCAGCAAGGCACACTTGGGTAGGACACTTTGCCTTTCTGAGCCCGAGTTTCCCCGTCTACAAGGTGGCTGTGTGCGCATTCATTCACTCACCAGACGTTCCCTGAGTCCACTCCCTGGAGGCAGCCTGAAGGCGAGGACTGGCTCTGCTCTCGATGCTGTGTCCCCAGCACTCAGCACAGAGCCTGACACAGAGTAGGTGCTCAGTTAAGGTCAGGTGACTGGATTGGTAGTGCTGCTGTGAGCCAGGCACTTTGCCAAACACTGGGAATGCACAGGACGCATCCAATGCAGCCCCTGGCCATGAGACCTCACTGATTGTAGGGGAGCCGCCACGCAAATCTAATTACTGTGTTACTGACTCGTAATACAGGTGGGAACTCAGTACTTAGAAGCACGGATCAAGGAGGGCTAGAAAAGCTGCAGCAGAGGAGAACTTGGACTGTATTGTGAAGAGGGGGTAGGAGTTTTACAGGTGAACTGGGGACAAGGGCGAGGAAATTCCAGAGAGGGAAAAACATGGACAAAGGTGAGGGGAGCTGTGGGTGGGGTCTGGTCAGAGAGGAGGCGAGGCCGTCCAGATGGGCCTGAGTTGCTTGGGAGAACTTTGCATGGAGGTGAGGGATTTAGGCTTCGTCAGGAGGTTACCAGGAATCCCTGAAAGGTTCTGAGCAAAGGACACATGGGGATGATCCCTCTGGCTCCACAGTGGGGTGTGCGGAAGGGGATGCTGGCTGGGAGGCTTGTCCCGGGTCAGCCCTTGGGGGAAGGGAGGATGGCAATGTGAGTTTGAGACAGACAAGACAGGAGTGGAAGAATGACCCAAATCCTGGTGCTTGCCTTATCTGCTTGCACTGTGGCTCCAGGCCCTCCCTGGACCCTGGGGTGGGGGTCCCCTCAAGGTGTATAGCCCTTTACAGTGTGTAAAGTTTGCTTACCTCTGACCCTCGGTAGATATTGGAAACAGTCCCCTGAGGTGGGCAGAGTAGGCAGAGCAGGGTCCATTTCCCACTGACAGATATAGGCCAGGTTTGCCCCAGGGTCCTGCAGCCAAATGAAGATGGGGTGGGATTTGAACCCAGGACTCAGGGCCTTTAGCCAGCTGCCCACATCACCTCTGCTGCACCCCTTCCACCCCCAGCCCTTTCCTTCTCTCACCTCGAGAGCCCTGTGCTCCTTCCCTGTTTGCAGAGTGAGTGGAGCTTTTCAAAAGCATTAATGATAGAAAATAAATTGGAATCAGAGAAGAATTATCGCTGGGCATTCTCGGAGGGGCCCCTTTGCCCTTGTGTCTCTCAGCCATATTGAATCTGGCTGCCAGACCAGAATACCAACGAGTCTGGGCTGGGATTGCTCTTAATCTGTCAGGGAGCCTTCCCTGGCCAGACGGCACTCACCAGCGGCAAACTGTTTGCAATGAGGCCTCAAAAGTGCTGGGCATCACTGACCAGGACTGAGTTCCCTGGGGTGGAGGCACAGTCCATGGCTGTGGAGGGGGCTGTGGATGGGGCCTTGTGCCCAAGTCCCCACTTCCACCTCAAGACTTCTGCTGGGGATGCAGCTCTGAGGCCAGCCCCAGGTGGGATCATGCATACCTGTCCAGGGGAAAGGGGCACGTGTGAAACTGCTGGTGGCTGCTCAGGGTCTGAATTCCTCCGCTGGGTATTCAGGCCTCTATGTGAACTTGACCCTCTTTGTCCTGTCTCTTCTAGGAAGCTTTCCTTTATCACTGCTCAACTTACACTGGGTTTTCTGTTTTTAAGCCTTTTGTGGCCCCTGGAACAGGGGAGCAAACCTAGTGCCTACAGGGAACAGGCAGGTAGTGAGTGGAGCAGGCTGAGTGTGATGCAGTAGGGAGTGGTGGGGACCTGGATGGGCCAGGCTGGAGCAGGCTTCACATAGAGTATCAGAGGCTCTGGGAACCTGGGGAATCACCCAGGGCAATCTTTTCACTTAGAGATGGGAAAACTGAGGCCCAGAGATGGGGGTGGGGCTGGAAAGGGCCCCTGTTCTGCTCTAAGCAGGCTATATATCTGTGCTCTTATAATCCTCACACAGGTATAGGGGGTGGTGTTCATGCCTCTGTTTTAGAGAGGGGGAAACTGAGGCTCAGGGTGGCTGGAACCTGGAGGACACAGCAGGCCTGTGTTTTAATCAGTCTGTTGAGATCTCAGTTCCAGCCACCTTGCCCTGGCAGGATTAGGGGGTATTGAGGTGTGCAGTACCATCACCTGAGTGAGTGAGGCTCATTGGTGCCCAGAGTTAAGCCCAGCCAAGGGGCAGGAGGCCTAGGATCCCAGCCTAGACCTGCCACTAACTTCCTATGTGACTGAGGGCAGAGTGTGCTCTCTGCATCTAGGTTTCCCCATGCCAGGCTGTGAGAGGCTCTGGAGGGGCTGAGACTTTGCGGGGAATCCACTGGGCTCATGTGGCCTTGGCCTGTCTACCAGCCCTGCTCAGTGCTTCTATCCTGCCCCTGGGCTCCCTTGGCTCCAGTCCAGACTCATAATGAAACCTTTCCTTCCTGTGCTCTCTGGAGTCACCCTCATGTAGGAGGTGGTGACAGCAGCACCCAAGCTGGCCCAGTTAGTGTGGGGCAGCCAGGGCAGCCTGTTTTCTACCCCAGGAGGGAAAAGGGCTGCAGGGCAGCACCTGGTGGAAAGACTGCCCAAATGCAGGACTGTGTGCTCAGCCCTGTAGCCTGGAGCCTCACCCGGATGGCCCAGTGCTTCCTTTCACCATGCAGAATGGATTCGCAGGGACCACTCTGTGGAGCCCTGGGCTGTGAGATGGGGAAACGGGCCCATAGAGTCTGCAAGTGAGACTCAGCATTGCCCCTCGCTCATCCTGAGCTCTGCCGTGTCTGGCTGTGTTCTTGTTCATCCTCATAAGGCGACCTGCCATCTTGGACAGCTGTCTTCCCTGCTTAGGACCAGTATCCAATCCCTGTGACTCCGGAGGTCCTGGCCGGGGCCTGGGGCTGCAGAACCTGTACTGGCCCCTGCCTCCCAATAGCCCCCTGATGTGCAGGTGGAAGTGGGGCCCCTGAGTCTTCTCTCTGGGAGACAGCCTTCTTCTGTCCCACTCTGTGGTTCTGAATCTTTTTGATCTGTGGGCCATTTGGGGAGTGAAAGGCACAGGGCATACCTGAAACAGGTATGTCCCTCCCCACCCCCTTTCCCTCATACCACATGCATAAATTTACATCAGTGCTCACAGACCTCCTAAGTCCCCTTCACTGGGGGCCCTGGTTGGGTACTCCTGTTTTAATCATTTCCCATGTGACATGGTTAATGTCACCTGTCATGATGTCCTAGGACAGGAAGCTAGGCATCTCAGTCCCCAGGCCATGCTCTTTCTGTTCTACTCTGTTGCCTAATGAAGCTGCACCTGGCGGGGGGCCAAGCATTGTGATAATCCTCTCATTCTTTCCACAAACTTCAGTTTTCCATGCATCCTCTGTGCCAGGCTCTGAGTTCAGAAACAAATAAGACCACCCTTATCCCTGGAAAGTCACATCTGTCAGCACTCACAGCTTGAGGGTCAGGGCAGGAAAGAGGAGACAGAGGGCAGGGATAGCAGAGGGGCTCCTGATCCAGCCTATGGGGAGAGATGGGGGTGGGTCAGAAGTTTCTTGAAGGATATTGTTCAGGGAGGCAGAGCATCCTTGCAGAGGGAACAGCTAGTACAAAGGCTTGGAGGCCTGTTTCTGTCAAAGAGAGCAGGTGCCTTGTCTAACTGGAGGGTAATATTGGGAAGCACTGGGTCAGGCACCAGGCTAAGGGCCTGCTGAGGATAGATCTCTGGAATTTGCCACCTGTTTTTGGCCTGTCTTCGGGTCTACTGGCTGCCCACACACCCTACCACACATACACACATGCACGCACATATCTTCTAGGTCGCCTGTCCCTCAACACACACTACCACTTCATTGTCACCCCTGGAAGTGACAATCCACACTCACACAGGCTCTCCCCTCCCCTGGGTGCAGACACACACACACTCTCCACAGTTCACCTCCACAGGCCCACATGAGCTCTTTCTCTCTGTGAACACTGACACCTGAGTATACCAGTCGTCCCTTCTGGGACCCACTCTACCCTCTTTCTTAGAGAGAAACATGACCCCCCCAACTTTTCTTGTTGCTTTTTTTCCCTCCTCTCTCCCTCTTCTTTCCTAGCATCAGGGCCCTGTGAGAGTTCAGAGCTGAGCCTCAAAGCCTCCTACCCTGGAGTTTACTGCAAAGGCCCCTGGGCCTAGGGTTCCCTAAGACTGTGATACCCCAGGATTTTCTGGGTACCTAGGGAAACCACCCATCCAGGCCTAGAGAGCCAGAACTCTGTCATAGAACCAGAGGCCCTGACTTTACCCTCAGCCAGTCTGGACTGCCAGTGTGACCGTGGCAACCTCTTGCCATGGGCCCTGGTTTGGAGGAGTAGCAGTGTACCTCCACATTCTGCAGCAAAGGGAGGTCCTCCAACTGGTGTTAGAGCCCTGGTGTCCCTGAGGGGGCCTGGGGACTATGGGGTTGGGGGTAGGGCTTGACAGGCCTCTCCCCTTTCAGCCATATCATGGCTGCATAGATCTGCATTTTATATTAGGGTCTGGGCAGGATTTAAAGGAAAAAACCATTAACTCTTTTTCTTTTCATAAGTGAGATTTTATTGGTTGTTCTGAAGATAAGTACACAGACATTTCCATTTGTACACAGTTCTTAACATACGTACCAAAAATGTAAAGTCATGTAGCTATGATTCTTTTCTGAAGTTCCTCCAGTGACTTTCCAGCTTAAAATTTGGGGACTAATTTCCTTAATAGAGTATCAAGTACCAATATCTGCAAATGTTGATATGCTGTTACATCAAAGCCCAACTAATTCACAATTCAATGTATGTACTACGTAATCAAATTTTCAGTCTTTCACAGCACATTGTCGAGGTTACTAGGGACACTGGACCACGACAGCAAGGCGTTACAGAGTGCACCGGGTTCTGACGGGGAGCCATGATCAAGGAGCGGTTTTCTTCAGGAAACACTCCTACAGAAAACATGAGAATAGAAATAATTTAAAATGTTCGAGACATAGTAAATGCACAACTGACTCCACACTGCCATTTAGTATACTTTGTACCATAGGGTATAAAAACTACTCCCATCTCTGCAATGTGTAGCCGGCCCCCAAGACAGTCAAAGCCTCCCATTTTCATTCAGTGTCCCACTATTTTCTGGTTGTGCCAAAAAATAAGCAACCAGCAAATGATTTCACCTCTTAAAAAATCATTTACACTTAAAAATATGAGATGAGGGGAATTCCCTCCTTTTTAAAAATGTTTCTAGAACTACTAAAAAACGTGCATTTACAAAATAGTTGATAAAAATAGTCCTCTGGGCTGTCCAAGAAGGGAGACAGGCACACCGATAAGACGTGATACATGATGTTAATCAGACTTGGCTTCTTTTTCTCCTGCTTCATCCCGGCTGGACTTCTCGTTTTTCAGTTTCTCCGTTTTCCGCAGGTAGAGCTTCCTTGGGTTCCTGGTTAGCCACTTTGGCCCGTTTTCCCTTTGCTCCCCTTTTCCCTTTCGTTTGCACCTTTTTGTCTGCAGATTTGTCCTTTCCTGCCGCCTTTTTTGGCTTGGTTTCCACTTTTGCAGGAGCAGGTTTAGCTGACAACCTCATCGATCTCCTCCTGGGCTCCTCCTTCTCCCCCCCGCCCCCTCGGCAGTGCTGACCTTCCTCTTGGGCGTTGTGGCGGTGGGGCGGGCGCGTGCCAGATGCCTGAGAGCCGCGCGGTGCGCGGGAAACCTTTGCAAACCTGGACTGCCTGGCCGATACCGCGTGTCCCGCCGCCCAAACTGCTCGGACCCACGATGGGGGCCGTGGGAGAGCTGTCCATTAACTCTTTATTGGTTCTTCTTTTCTGATTACAAAAGAAAATCCAATAACACATTTTTGGGTAACAGAGACCATGCAAGCAAGCCCCCTTGTCCCGCTCCTAGGCTAAGGCAATCACTGCAGTGTCTGCACAGTGCCTTTTGGGGCATATACCAAAAACTGTTATTCGTAAAGATGGGCTCATTCTGAAATAGCGTTGTGCAGCTTGATTTTCCCCATACATAGAGGTGCTTCCTTTTGTCAGTGGCTGCAGGTGTCCCACAGTGAGGATGTGGTCGGCTTTGTCCGAACAGTCCTTTCCTGACAGACATGCAGGCCCTCCGCATTTCCCTTGTGCTCTTACCAGTAACGCTGCTGTGAGCATTCCTGAATATTTATATGTGAGTGTCCGCTTTATCATTTCTGTAGAAGAAGCTCTTGGAAGTGGGGTTACTAGGTTGCAGGGTGTGTGGGTTTAAAAAGTTATTCAGTATTGCCATTACCCTTCCAAAGGGTGAGCCAATTCCCCTTCCCTCCAGTGGTCCAAGTCCTCATTCCCCCACATCCTTGCCAGAACTGGTTGTTATCAATCAATTTAATTGTTCTCAATTTGATGGACCAAAAATTGCATTTTATAATTTTCATTTGACTTTCTCTGATTACTAGTGAGGTGGAACATCTTTTCATACACTTACTGGCCAATTTCGTTTTTCTTCTGTGGGTTTCTAATTCACTGCCAATCTTTCTTTTCTTTTTCTTTTTTTTTGTATTTTTTCTTATTGATTTGTAGGGGCTCTCTGTACATCAGTGATATTTTCTTTCAGTGTGTCACTTGCCCTTTAACTCCATGAACAATGTCTGTTGCTAGACAGTTGTTACGTGTGTTCATGTCATCAGATATATCAGATGCTCACTTTATGTCTCCTGGATTTAATGTCTGGCATAGAAAGGCTTCCCCCACTGCATAAAATTTTGTTTCAAATAAGAATTTTATTGCCGAAAAGTCTCTGCAAAGCCCTGGTTTGAAGGCTCCTCCAGGCATCTGCAGCACTGACTGCTCCCTAACCTTCTACCTGGCCTCCCCACCAGACCCTGCAGCCTCTGGGGGCTGGGATGGGATGGTAGTTTTCAGGGAGCATCCTTCTCTCACCTTCTACCTATTGCCCTGGCCCCACAGGGGCTGCCAGGGCAGAGAAACTCATTTCCTGCAGGAGTCTGAGAGCAGGCTCTGAGCCAGTCCAAACTCCTCCTCTGCCAAGAAGCCTTCTCAGACAGCTCCTTCATCCACTTCCACGGCCCTGGGCCTGGCCCCTCCCTTGGTCCTCACTGCTCTACACTGCCCCTCCACACCCCTCCCCCGCCTACCCCCTACCTTCTCAGCACTGGGCAACCTGATGTCCACGTGGCTACCCTTTGGGTCTTTGTTTCCACTTGTGCTGAATAGGTACTGGGAGTCTGTATCAGCAACTGGGAGCCATAGCCCATGTGAGATACAGCAGAGCAGGTGGGTCTTTCAAGCAAAGTTTTGGAAGGTGTCCTCTTTCGCCCTCTTAGTACTACCCCCCCCCCCCCCCTTAGAAAAAGCAAACGAAAAAATACTATAGGAGAGAATTTCCAAGCTGCTGGCAGAGATGGGGACTTGAGTCCCATAGGGTGAAGACTGATGACTAGGGCTCCATTGTTCTCTGTGCCGCCGAGGCCAAAGACAGTGTCTGACTCCCAGGAGGAAAGAATGAACAATGCAGGCAGGTGCTGAATCTAGGGGAGGGGGGGCAGTCAAGGGCACTTTCCTCATGGTTTCTCATTTCTAGGGCCTTGGGGTGCTAATGGGGAATACCCCTGTTACCTCCTGGAGGTGAGGCCTCCATGTGGGGGCTGAGAGAGCATTTGGGAGACAAGTCAGAGGTGTCTTTGAACCATGGCTCAGAAACGCATAACTGCAGTCTTTGAGGTAAACTTCCCTGGGCTCCTGACGCCCCCTGGACTCCTGTCCTAGCACTCTCCCTCTGACCATGGTGGCCTGTCTTCTCTCTGCGCTTTTGGCAGGCAGGAGCGATGCCCTTCACATCTCTCTATCCCAATCATTGAGTCCAGAATAGAATAAACAAATGGAAAGCTGGGGATGTTGGGTCAAGGGTTCAGGTCTGAGGAAGAGAAGACCTGGCTTCTGGGCTTGACCTTTTGGTTGAACTGGGAAGTGTCCCTAGCCGTCACTGGGCCTCAGTTTCCTCATCTGTACAATGGGTGCGGGCCTCTCAAGCTCTGTGGCTCTGTGACAGTGTTGACTAAAGTAGGCACATGCCTCTCTCTCTCTGTCACACACACATACACATGCACCGGTACCATCCCCTCTGATCACAGTGTTCACCGAGCACCTGCTGGGTGCCAGCTCCCCACAGTATGAACCCACTTTGACAGTGTCCTGTGGTAGCCATGTCCCTAGAAGTCCCATGCACCTCAGGGCATGTGGTCATTCTGTTGAACACACAGGCGTCTGATCCCAGATCTCCCTGGACTCCCCTGAGTGGGAAGGAGCCAGGAGGGCAGGTCGGAAGCCCTCACCTCTGCAGTGGTTTTCTTTACCCGCCTTGGCGCTGAGGCCTGCAGGTGGGACTTCATGTTCTTCCTGGGACTTGGCACACAGGAAGGCCTTGAGTCTGGAGAGCTCCTGGCTCTGTGTCTCCTCCCTTGCCCCAAATCATTGTTATGCTCTGCCTGTGGTCCCATTTCCATAGCGACTCCTTGTGATGTTGTTGAGGAGAGTGAGAGCTTCAGGAAAATCTGAGAAGGGAGCAGGAAACCCATTCATTATCTTGCAATGTGGCAGCTAGGGGCTTGGTGTGGTGCTGTGGGGTTGGCTGGCCCTGCTGGCTCAAGTGGAACTAGCCTCAGGGCCACAGCCAGGGGGTTGGAAGGCCTGCCATGACAGGGTCGCTCATTGGTGTGGAGTTGGTTAGCTTGTACCTGTCTGCTGGGAGCCAACTTGGGCTATCACCAAGGATACTGCCTAGCTAGGTCTGGTCTGGAGGACCCAGGCCTGAGGAACTGCCCAGGCTCTGGCTACCCCACTGTCCCAGGTTGGCACCATTTAGTCCTGTCCTATCCTCCGGAATTGACAGCCATTAGGAGGCATCCTGGGGGCTGGTGAACAGGGCTAGGCAGGCCCCCTCTTACTGGTCTACACTGCTTGGTGGCTCTGTTGTCAGGACAGGAAGGCCAAGGTAGGCTCTACAAGCTGCTCAGTGCCCAGGTCTCTGCCTCCTTCTTAGAGGAGAAGACGATAGCTCATGAAACAAGGAGATCCTTGCCTCCAAAGAGTCCCTTCGTCCTCACCTATCACACACCTAGAAATTCCACCATTTGCACCTTAGACTTGATAAAACGTTGATTTTGAAAGAGGGTCAGAGGACTTTGCCATCTTCTGCTGACATTATGGCAACTGTCTCCCAGCCCTATTGATCCCATCCGGAAGGCCTTGAGAGTCCCCCCAGGGATCTAGGCCTGTGTTGGATGCACCATATGGGGAGTGAAGAGGGAAAGGAGGGGCTGGCCTGGCCTTCCAGGGGGAGAGTAAACTGCACATTCCCGTGAGGGCTGCTGACAGCCAGGCTTGGGTTAGATGCCAACCTTCCCTGGTTCCTTTTCACCACCAAGGTTGTAGCCACCTCTGGGCTCCACCTGTACTCACATCTGCTTAATCCTTGTCTGTGTAGTGACTCATGTTTGAAGGTGGATTGCCAGGCACTCCCCAAGCCATGTACCCACGAAATCACAGCTGTGACACTGCACAAAAATAAACACATACCTCGGGTACATGCAGAAGTTTGTCTGAGCATCACCTACTGCAGAATCCCCTTGCATACCCCCACTGGCATGTGTTATGTCTCACCCTTTGAGAAACACTGACTGGATTGGAAACTCTTGGTAACAACTCAGAAGGGGATTTGGGTTTTTGTCTGAGAGGTTGAGGAAACAGAGGCTCCTATGGGGAAACTTTGCCCAGGGCTGTACAGGTATCAGGTGGGAGACTTTCAGCCTGATGCCTAAGGCCTTTCAGCCTGGGGTCTTGCCAAGGAGTTAGGATTCCATAGTGTCCTCCCCACTCATGGAGGTGGGGGGGGGGTCCCTAGTTACTTGTGGAGGCTGTATGGTGAGGGAATGAACCATAAACTGGAAGAGGCTGGGGAAGGGAGGTGTGGATGTGTGGGAACTGGGATGCTGAGGCTCAGACACCCAACAGGCATGCCCAGTGCTCTGCCTGCTCCCTATCAAGAGCCAGACCCTGAGCCTGTGTCCTGGGCCAGGGCTAGGAAGGAAGGCAGGCCTAGTGGTGGCTGGACATCTACTGTGTGCCAGGCCACAGTCCCTTCTCTCTATTTTCCTAGCACCCTGGCAGGGGGAATGGTATCTCCAATTTTGGGGTAAGGGAAGTGAGGCTCAGGGACTTGACTGTCCCAAGGTCACAGAGCCAGTGATCCCTCTCTGCCTGGGGCTAGAAACTTAACATTCCCTGAGCCTTACCTGCCCCAGCTGGTGGCATATGAGTGTGTGCATGAGTGCCAGTGAGTGAGAGCATGCATGGATTTGCATGAGTGCAAAAATGTGTGTGTGTCAGCAATAGGGAGCGTGTGTGGGATGTGTAAGTATTTACTGCCCGACTGGGTGGGATTGGACCAGGTGTATGCATGGCCCCCACTGCTCCCTAGAATTGCTCAGTGCTTCCCTGTTCTGGCTGACTGCTCATCTCCTCTTTCTCCCACAGCCTCCTGTGCCCATAGGCCCTCAGCCTCTGGTGCCCACAGTCAAAGAGGGCAACTGAGTCAAGCCCAGGCTGACCCCCAGCCCAGCTGCACACTGCAAACTCCTGCCCAGTCTGAGGTGAGAAGCCACTCTGTTACTGGACAGAGTGGGGTCCCAATGGGAGAGGTTGTAGGGAGGCCATTCAGGGGCAGTCTTTCTGATCGTACCTCCCTGTCTCCTCCCCACATGAAGTTCAGTCTAGGAGGTTTGACAGGGCAGGGCCCTAGGAGCCAGCTCAGAAACCTGAGCATTCTTTTGAGCGACAAGGTTTCATGGCTGTGCCAGTCAATGGGTTCCTGTGTGGTGTGGGAGGTCTCTAAAGGAGCTGAAGACTCTGTCCTTGGTTTTTTCACATGGCTGCCAAAATGTGTGCATGACTCCGGGTTAGGAGGGAGTGGGAGCAGGCAGACTGAGACAGGCAGGGCCCAAGAAGTGGTCAGGATGCAGGCTCTGATGTGTAAGAGTTTAACGAGGATTCACTCCAGACTCAATGTGCAGGTCCAGACATCGTCCCAGCAGGATAAAGCTCAGCTGCGCATGTGTACGTGTGACAGTCACTGGCAGCCAGGTGACCTTGGCTCTGTGTGAGCAGTGGCCTCTTGGACTGTATCCTGTGGAGCAGGACGCTCAGGATGTGGGAGGTGACAGTCTTCACACTCCATGTCCCATATGGGGATTTCTCCAGGGAATGTGGAGAAACTACAGCAAGTCCTGAAGAGATGGGAAGTGGGGAGGGAGTGGGAACTGGGCTGCTGCCTAGATTGACCCCCTGGCTTGCTTATGATCTTAGACAAATGACTTCTACCCTTTATCTGGGCCAGTCCCCTGTCCTAGACAGACCTCTGTGACCCATGAGAAGCCTGCAGAGGAATTTGCTAAATAGAAGGAATGCTGGGGAAATGTTCTGTGAACAGGCTGGACAGGAATGTGGTCCCCATTTTTCAGGTGAAGAAGAGCCAGGGCTCAGCAGGGCAGCAGGCGTCCAACCCCACTCCTCAGTGACTGGGTGACAGTTTCAGTAGGTGTGATGATAGGTGTGCCCGAGGCTCAGTTGACACTGTCCTTTCAACCAGGAAGTTGGTGGGGGTATGGCAGGGGGCTGAGGCCTGGGTTTCCTTCCTAGGTGCTAGGCCTTGCTTTGAAGTCCAGTTATCTCCATCAAAATATTCCTGCTGATCAGTCAGTCCTGGGTAGAATGAGCAGCTAATTAGCCCGTCCAGTTTAACCTGTGATTGCTGCTGGGAGATTGGGAGACAGAGGATGCAGTCAGGATTGTCTTGAAGGTGGTCAGGGTGATGGGAGGGGCCCAGGGCAAGGGTGTCATGGAGGAAGGATGGCTGAGCCCTGCCCTCACTCTCAGCAGGGGCCATGGCAGCCTCCCCCTGCTGCCCAGGAAGATAGCACTGTGGAAGTTCAGCACACAGGGAGCTAGGGGGAGCTCAATCAGAGTAGAGGCCACTCTCAGCTGGGAGACTGGGGGCCTTGGATGAGGGGACACCTGGGCTGAGACTTAAAGGATGTAGGATTCCTTAAAAATGTTCTATTTTTCTGATTGTTAAAGAAATGCATGTTCTAGGTGGAGAGTGACCAGAGGAGAGAGAAGAAGGATTTCGGGGGAGAGGGGGAGGGGTTTACAGGAACAAAGTTAAAGGACACATGGATAAAAACTAGGGGGAGGGTGGTAATGGGAGGGAGGTGGGGAGGAGGGGTGGGAGGGCTTGATTGGGAGTAAAGGGGAGAAAACTGTACTTAAACAATCATTAAAATAAAGAATAATAAAAAAAAAGAAATGCATATTCTCTACAGAAAACTGTGAGCACTTGGGTGTTTTGCCCCCCAGTCTTTTACAAAATAGGTATTTATGACATAATTGGGATCAAACTGTACTTGCTGTTTTCTAACCTTCCTTTTGCACTTAATGCTATAGCAAGATCATTTTCCCATCATTAAACCCTCTTCCGGAATGTGATTTTTTAATGGCAGTGTCATGTGCCAGCCTTTGTGAGCCATAGCATGCTTAAGCAATTCTCCATGGTATATTTTGATTGTTTCCAGTGCTGTGTAACAATCCAGTGCTGTGTAATAAGTACTGCCTGGATCCACAAGATGATGTATGTAGGGCTATGATGGGCAGAGAGGGTCAGGGGATGGGGAGGGCCCAGTCTAAGCAAAGCTGTAGAGATGGCAGACTTCAGATTGTTTGGTAATGGCGTGCCCAGGACCAGGCAGGGCTGTTCTTGGGGAGCCTTGGAGGCATGCTGAAGGCCTGAAGCCTGAGGAAGTGCAGGTTCTTCCTTGCCCTGCCTGCTCCTCCTGTGATTGGAAGAGAGGGGGCAGGATGGTGGGGTTGGGGAAGGGCAGGCAAGACTGGGGTACTAGATGCTATAGCCCTTGACCTCACTGGAGGGATCACACCCCCCTCTTCCTGACAGCCCTGCCCGTATCTACTCCTTGCAGGAGGGTGCGCACACCAGTTCAGAATCAGTGAGACCTGTGAGTCAGGCCTCCTTCGTTTGTTCCCCTTGGCTGGGAGTGGAGGTGGTCCGGGCGGGAGAGAAGCTGGGGGTGGGGTGTCTTCTCGAGGAAGCTCTGCCGACCTTTGGGCCCAGCTGGAGGTTCTCTCCCCAGGACTCTCCTCATTGTGCATAATCCCAGCACTGCTTGCACACTGCATAGGGTTGCTCTCAGATGTCGGTTTCTTCCTCCCCTCAGGCTGTGAGGGCTCTTAGGGCAGATCCAGCCTGATTTTCCCCTTCGTTTCCTTGTGGCATATACCAGTTGCTGCATGAATGCTTATTGAAGTCATTCAGTAGTTCAGTGGTTTGTTCATCCTTCATTTGACACAGACTTGCTCAATACCTGCTGCATGTCAGACCCTGTTCTACATGCCTAGCATCCATGGGTCAGTGAGTTAGACCAGTCATAGCCCTTATAAAGCTCCAATTTGAACAGGGTAGATAGAATAGAAACAGATAAATAATTCATAATATGAGGCTAGGGAGTAATAAGTGAAGTTGAGACACATAAGGCAGGAAAAGGAAGTGGGCATGCAGGGGAGACATTCTCTGTAGGGTGGTCAGGAAAAGTCCTCTCAGGTGAGGTGTCCTTGAGCAGAGCCCAGAGAAGGGACAGGCCCCTGGAGGACTGGACAGACCTTGAGGTGGGAGTGCCTGTGGGGAAGAGGGGCCGGGACCACAGCTGCAGGGTATGAGTAGAGGTGGTCCATGCTCATGGGGCAGGCTCTCCCCCACTGCCCTGTGGGCAAAAAATGGGGTGGGTGGGCAAGATTAGAGGCTGGCAGGCCGGTTAGGAGGCCATGGCAGGGAGGAGTACCTGGCTGCAGGAGATGGAAGGGCAATGAGAGGTAGGCTGTGAGAGAGCAGAGTCTGAGAACTGGTGGGTGGTGGGACCTTTGAGCTGAGCAACAGGGGGCTGAGGAGGGGTTTGGAGGGGAAGGAAGAATCCTATTTGGAGGTGTTACTTTGAGATGCCCATGGGCAGGTGGAGAGGTTGCATAGACCTGGCGTGTAAGGCAAGGCTGAGGGCCAGGGTTGGCTGGGCGTGTCAGGGAGGGTGTCATCAGCATCTGGAGGGAGATGTTTTAGAACCTCCGAGCCTGGACAGGGTCATGTACAAGAGGGATCTGGGCCTCACTGATTAAGGTGACTCTCCCCCATGGGGCTTCCTGCCCATGAGCAGGCCTGTTACTTCAGCCTTGCAGACAAGCTCTCTGGATTTGCCAGGCCAGAGAAGGTGCTTCCAACTCACCCTCCTGGCTGCTCCTTCCAAATGGCCTAACGGTTGGTACTGTCATTCTGTCAGATTATTCAGGAAGTGGGTACTAATACTGGGCCCAGTCATTTCACCCTTTCCTCCTCAAAGGGAGCTTCATCTGGTAAGTTTGGAATGCCCAGGCCCCTCTGAGCCCTGCTGGTGGTCACTACTATAGACCTGCCTTCATGTCATGTTCCTCCCCAAAATTCCTCAGTGGCTAAGTTTGAAGTTCAAGCTCCTCCTCCTGGTCACTCAAGGCATTTCACGATCTGGTAGAAGCCCACTCTTCCTGCCCCTCTTCTTTCTAACAGATGACTCTCCTCCTCCATCCTTTGCACACACCAGGCTCAGTCTCATCTTCCATCACCTCCATCTAGAAGCCTTCTCTCACCCCAGCCAAATTCTACCTCCTCTCGGGCATCTTCCCCGACTCTCTCACACACTGTGGCCTCTTTGAATGGCTGTTGGTACCTTTCACCTGGTGAGCTAGCTGCCTGTCATTTTACTGTCATCATCCTCAGTTTATCTTCATCTCCGCCCTCCTCTTCCTCTGTCCCTTGTGTTTCCTGTCCACACCTGTTCCCCATTCCCATGCACTATTGTCAAAGCTCTTTCCAAATGGAATCCTGCTCAACCCATGGAGCTCTCTGCCCAGGATGCCCAAGCCTAGCTCTGTATCAGGACCACCAAGGGAGGTCATTAAAGAGAGGGATCCTCAGGGGCCCACCAGGACCTTCTCTGATTCAGTCATGGGGGAAGTTAGGAATCTGGGTGGTTAATAAGCTTCATAGTCACTCTGATGATCTGCTGGCCCAACTCAGACTCCTGCTTGGAGAGTATAACTGTCCTTGTACACCTGCAGGAATGTGGACTTCCCTCTCCCCAGGGACACCCAGGCTCTAGAGGCAGCTCTGAGGTAGAGAAAGCTCTTTTTTGTGCTGACTGAGCTGAACCTGCCTGCCTGCAGCCTTCTTGGTGGTGTAGGCTCCAGGTGGGGCAGGGGCCGTACTTGGCACCTGAGAGCTCTCCTTTCCTCCTCCCAGCGCCCAGTGTGGGGGAGGCCTGGCATGTGATGAGAACTCAGGCCATGTCTGTGGCTTGACAGATGGAGGACTTGTCTCTGTCCACCTCTGCCTGCCTGGAGCAACTCTCCGTGCTGAGACCATGGCTGTGGCCACATCAGCCAGTCCTCTGTGTATCTGTCGATCTAGTCACTACCATGTCTGTTGAGGACTTTGGCCTTGTCAGAGCATACACCACTCTTCACCTCATCTCATCTTTATCACAGCCATGTGGAAGGTGGATGCTGTTAACCCATTCATTCTTCCAACAAGCATTTATTGAGCACCTACTGTGTGCCAAGCTGTATGCTGGGGATGATGGGAACAAGTCAAGGTTTAGAAAAGGGTGAGGGCTTGTCCAGTGTCACACAACTACTAATGGCCTGAGTCAGCACTGAAGCCCAGGTCTGTAGGTTTATTAATTTGCTAGGTCTGGTGTAACAAAGTATTTTATCACCAATGGGGTGACTTAAACAGAAACGTATTGTCTCATAGTTCTAGAGCAGGGATGTCAAACTCATTTTAACTGGGGGCCACATCAGCCTTGCGGTTGCCTTCGAAGGGCCAAATGTAATGTTAGGACTGTATAAATATACCTACTCCTTAACAGTTAAGTGAGAGCTCATCACTGCCGCCAGGTAGAAACAAGGTGCCAGGCCAGATAAAACAAGGTGGAGGGCTGGATTCGGCCCACGGGCCTCGTATTTGCCACCTGTGTTCTAGAGGCTTGAAATCTGAGATCAAGGTATCATCAGGGCTCATTCCTTCTGAAGTCTTTGAGGAAGGATCTGTGCTAGACCCTCCCTCTCTCCTTGGCTTATAAATGGCTGTCTTCCTCTGTCTCCCATGCCCACATGGTGTTCTCCCTGTGTGCATGTCTGCGTCCAAATCTCCCCTTCTATAAGGGCATAAGCCATGTTGGATTAGGGATCCACCCTGTGCCAAAATGACCTCATTCTAATTAGCTAATTATATTTACAATGGCCCAATTTCCAGATAAGCTCACATTCTGAGACAACGGTGCTTAGAACTACAACACATAAATTTTGGGTGGAGGGGGGCATACAATTCAACTCCGCATGGCTAGACCTGGGATTTCCAAAGCAGTGCACAGATGGTAGGGAGCATATCATGCCTCCAGGTATGCAAGGGGGAAGGTGAGGCTGCCTATGCTGTCAAGGATAGAGAGGAGACTCCTGTGTCAGGCCGTGATCGCGGCTCTTGGAGGTCTGTTTCAGCCAGGATGTTAACCTGGACCTAGGAACAGCCTCATCCCTGTCCTCTCTGCTGGAAGGCAGGCGTGCATGATCAGGGTGGGAGAAGAAATTCCTGGGGCTCCCCACCCCTAGCTGGGTGACCTGGGGCAGTGGCTTTCACTTCTGGGCCTCAGTCTACTTACCTGTGAATTGGAGAACATCCTGCCTGCCTGTGAGAGAATGACTAGGTCTTTGCTTTTGTTCATTTTCATGTGTTCAACCTGCAGACATATATGTGTTCAGTGTGGCTGTTTGCTGGGCACTGTGCTGTCCCCAGGGACACAGACATGAGATGCTCGTGGCCCTGGCCCTTGTCAACGTAAGAAACATCAAACCTGTGAGAGTTTTTATAAGTTATTTGAGCCAAACTGACAACAGTTGCTAGGAAGGAAAATCTCAATGGATTGAGAAAATACTCAGGAAACTGGCAGTTTTACCACCTAACTTTATAGGTAAGAATCAAAGGAGGAGGCGTGAGGGGGTTGTAGGAAATTCACTGGTGATAGATTAGGGAGGTGGGAAAAAGCGAAGAGGGTGTGGGGGAAATCTCTGGGACTGGATAAAAAGTACAATGAATAGACACATACTTCTTTTACATTTGTGGGTAGCAGTTAACAGTCAACATTATAACAATAACAGTGAGGGGATTTGTGGTCTCTACTCTTTGGAGATGGGCAGGAAATTACTTTGATATTCCAAAGGTATGTTATCTGGTATGTGATCATAGTTAAAAAAAAAGAAAGAAAGAAAAAAGAAAAAGACCACAGGCTCAATTAAGGTAAAGACTGACCTTTGTTAGGGAAAAATACCAACCTAGGGCATGACTACCCTCCGTGATCTGCTTTTACTTAGAAAGCTTTAATTTCAGGCCATCCTATGTGGTTACTTTCCACCTCTGAGTTTGTAAGCCTGTCATGCAGGCCTCTCCTGAGCTCGTCAGTTTATTGCGTGGCCCCTTTTCCCTGTCCACACCCTCAATACATATGCAGGCCATGGGTGGGCAGGCAAGTGAAGGCAGCACTTAAGGTTATGCCCACTCTGGAGCCAGACTACCTGGATCCAGTCTTAGCTCTGCCTGTTGCTACAGGTGTGAATTTAGGCCATTTCCTTAAGCTCTGTGCACCTCTGATTCTTTGTCAGTAAACTGGGAATAAAACTAACATCTACCTTGTGTCGATTAAGTATTGAATATGTCGGAGCATATGAAATGTTTAGAGTGATGTCGGCACATAGTGAGTGCTCAGTAGATGTAAGTCTGAGTCACCAGCCATGAGGCAGTACGATGGCAGTGCACTGAGTGTTAGATAGGGTCTGTGGTCCCTGTCCTGTGTGGGTGCCCTGCCTTCCTGTTAACCCTTTAGCCATCTGCCACCCTTTGCTCTGATGGCACTTCGGGTATGAGGTAGTGAGGGCGATATGAAGCAGGCATGCCCAAAGGGAGAGGTTGGAGGCCTTCTCACAGTCACGGGTAGGAATCTGGGGGTCTGTGCATGTTGGTTGGGACACTTGTCACTCCTGCCTGTCCCATGAGGGAGGTGCTTGGCTTTGTTAGCCTTTGTTTTTAGTTGGCAGGTTTTGGGGAGAGGAGATGGTAGGGAAGCAAAATTAAAATTCCTCTGTGAGAAGTTAACAACTTCCCAATTAAAGAACTCTTATTTGTGAGATGCCTCAGAGGCCTTTTCTATCAAGAGGCTCTTCTGAATGATAAAAGGGCTTGAGCTGGGGTTGGAGAGACGTATTGGAGCCTGAGCTGCAGATGAAAGGGTGGGGCCCTGAGGATGGCCCCAGGGCCTTGGGAACTGTGGTCATGATTGGGGCCAAACTGCTGCTCCTTTTTGCTCAGCAGTAGGAGTGGGGGTTGGCATGGAGAGGGCAAAGATGAAAAGAGGTGCTCACCCCCACTCCCTGCAGCCCATAGCTCCTTCCAGTCCCAGTCTGAATCACACACACAGGTGACGTTCACCAGGCACCCATTGTCTCCCACAGCTCACCCTCTGCTCTTCCATTCAGACCAGGATGGAGCTTGGGGGAGCCTGGGGTGTGCTTGCCACAGTTGCAGTGGTATACATGGCCTAGAGTTTGGGCTCAGGGGCAGCCAGTCTGGATGGGGACTAGCATCCTCTTGGCTTCCGAGACTCTAGGCTTCTTGGTACCTGTGCCATGCCCGCAGTTCTGACCCAGCTGGCCAGGTGACATCCTGGCTATGCTGTTGTTGCTGTTTGGTGGGGTATCCGCTTGCATTTTAGCCTGGTGTCCCCACCTAATGCTGCCTAGCTGTTTTCCTGGGAGACCAGATCTTTTCTGCTTGGGGCTGGATGTCCTAAGAGAGGTGCATCCTCAGATCTTGCTGGGGTAAGCCAGCCTAGTGTAGCAGAGTACCCAAAGTGTAGAGGTAGTTATCACCGGGACCCCACTTACAGATGAGGGGGCACAGAGAGGCTCAGTGAAGTTGTTACAGAACAACAAGGGGGAGCCTGGGAGGATATACTGTTGCGGAAAATAACTCATACGCGGGAGAGATGGCGGAGCATGATCCTTTATTATGCATGCGGGCTCAGAAGAGAGGAATTCCAAATTCTGAGCCCCGATCTCTAACTTTCCAGGGTTTAAATAGCCTCGGACCCCCTGCCTACGTGGCAAAGCAGGGTTACAGAAGCTAAATGCGGAAGTTAGGTCTAGCTACCTTATATAGGAAACAAAGGAACAAAGCGCGGGGTCCTAGCACAGAAGCACAGGGTCCTAATGCGGAAGTTACAAAGTACAAAGTAGCCTAGCATGGGGGTTGCCTATCACAATACTATTACTCAAAAGGAACGCCCCAGGTTTGTTATGTCTGCCACCAGAGGAAAGACATCTCTCAATACCAGAGATTCGTGAAAAGGAAAGGAAATGTTTATTTAATGCTGTACAGGCTTAAAGTAGTGATCTAATGTCTTTATCAAAATCCCAAAATCCCTTAAAACACCCACGAACACACACAGTCCTTCCTCCCCCCCTTTGCCCAGTCTGGGGTACCGTATCTCAGAAAAAGAAATATAAGTCTGTGGCTCAGGCAGCCCCCGGTTCTTCTCAGTAATCTGTCTTGGCTGGTAGGCCTCCCTCAGTTCCCAGCACCACCAGCTGTGTCGCCGGGATCTCTGCTAAAGCCAGGTGGTGGTTCCCCCTTCTAAAGCTGCGGGGGTCCCCACTCTGGCAAAGCCGAGAGGTTCTCTCTCCCAGGACCAAGGGAGTCCCTACTCAGCCAAAACAGCGTGGTCCTCTCTGCACAATGGCCGTGGGAGTCTCCACTGTGGCAAAGCCGCGTGGTTCTGCTCCTCAATGGCTGCCGTGTCTGGGTTTAAATCCCTGCGCCAATCTTCCTCTGCAGCCCCATTTCCGACTCCTCCTATAATCAGTTACACCTGCCAGTACTCTCAAAGCCTTCCAGCTCTACTGGGCTGCCATCGTGAGTCTGGGTAGGTGTGGTCCCATGTCATGGAGCCAATCTTCTCCAAGCTCCCATGCAGGCGCTGTAACTTGGGGTACCTGTCCCCCAGTTACATCTTGGGGGGGAAGTTACTTCCATTCCCCTGGCTCAGAGCTTGGCCACAGCTATTTAACATATCTATGCAACCAGTTAAAGGTTATAGATATGTTAAATGACCACACCAGAGGTTAGCTACAAAGCTGTTGCTATGCAATACAGCTCTCAATGGGCCTGCTTCAAGTGTCCCTTCCCTTGACCCACGCCTGTGGGGGGTGGTGGTGGTGAGGACATCCTAATATTTCCTGGACACCTTGAGTTCTGGACCCCATTTCAAATCCCTGTTTGGGGCACCCCTCTTGGCTGCACCCTGCTACAAAGTGAGGTGACCCCTTAACATTGAGAGGGATTCTTGCTAAAAGGTGTATCTCTTCCCATGTCCCCTGAGACCTAGCAGAGAGGAGCTGGAGGTGACATTGGCCAAGGCCCTCCACTCAGTGGGTAGTCTAGGCCTTTACCCAAGGCCCCATAGAGTCCACTCTGAGGAATTACCAGGGTCATTTGAGGAAACCTTGCCATAGTCCAGGCAGTGGCTCTGCTGTCCAGGTGGTGTGGAGGGTGGCAGGAATATTTTTCAGCCCACACCTGCCATCCCTATACCTCCTCCCCTGGTGTCCTTCTTTCCTCTGGAGCCACAGGCAACCTGTGTAAATACCCAGAACTGAGAACCAGGCACTCCAAAAGGTTAGCCAACCATGTAGGCCCTCCCAGGGTCCCTGGGGTTTTTATTGGATAGGGGCCTCAGTGGGTCTGCCCAGGGCCAGCTGTAGTGTGTGGCTTCTTGACTTTGTGTAGGAAAGATTTCACAACATGATTCCTCATTTAATAAAGGATTCATTTATTAAAGCAGGAGACAGTAAAACAAGGAAGGGCTTAGCACAGAAGAAACAATAGGAGAGTTTAGGCTGGGCTGCCTTAGCTCACTGAGAAGTCAGAGGACTTTGGGGACAGATTCAGGGGATCAGCCTTGGACAAGCTGCCACTGCCCACTGCCTGAGAGTTTAGGAGACCGTGCCTGTGGGGAAAGAAGTGGGGGGAGAAGAGGGAAAGGGAATGGCACAGGCTGCTCCCCAGAGGGAGAGCTTGAGCTGGGTTTTTTGTCTTGAGGCTTTTATCTCTTTCTTGAAGGTGGGAATCCTAGGGGAGGTCTCAGGGGAGGATTTCAGCAGCATACTCGTCAGTTGTCCAGGTGTGCCCTTCAGGGCCATGGTCTCCTCTGACTGGTCAGTGGTGGGCAGAGTGTCTTCAGTCATTATAATTGGTTCTGGTGTCGCCTACCTGGTTTTGCTGATTTTCTGGGCCTGGTACTGAAATACAACTGAGGCCTAGATGTCACCTCCCAGGAGGAAAGGCCAGGGGAGAAGAGGTTATCCTGGGGGCGAGGTCTTTGTTTCCTCAGTTTTGTCCCCTGCCTTCTGCCCTGGTGACCCTCGGCACCAGCTGTAAATTGTAAAATGAGTTGCTTGGCTGTGTGTCTAGTTTCTCTGTTCCACCTGCAAAGGGGTTTTCCGAGCTTCGTGCTCCCTGTCTCAGTGTTAGGCCAATAATGGGGAGAAGCTGACGTACTGGTTGGGGACAGGGAAGGGGACATCCAGCAGCCCAGGAGAGGGTGGGCCACCAGGGAGGGCAAG
Source organism: Tonatia bakeri (assembly GCA_004024845.1). Taxonomy (NCBI): domain Eukaryota; kingdom Metazoa; phylum Chordata; class Mammalia; order Chiroptera; family Phyllostomidae; genus Tonatia; species Tonatia bakeri. The sequence continues at coordinate 62,645 of PVIA01005125.1, forward strand.
GTGGGTCCTGCAGACCCTGTGAAGGGGTGTTCTGAACATGTGTTCTGACCAGGCTGGGAGCTGAGGGACTTGGTATTTAAGTTCTGGTCTTGCCACTTACTGTCTGTGTGGCCTTGAGCAAGTGACCCCATCTCTCTGGACCTCAGTGTCCTCCTGTGGGTCACAGACAACAGTGGAACTGAGGTGGTCCCATGGAACAGTGTGTGTGGACTGTAGGCCTGGTGGGCCGTGGATGTGGACTGTGGATTTCGCGGGGCTGGCTCACCTCCAGGCGCTACTGCTAGGCAAGTGCCTCACTTCATGTCTTTGTCACCAGCTGCACAGTAGGCATGGTGATACCTGTCTCGCAGAGCTGTGTTCTCCAGAGGTATGTACCCTGTCCTTGGGAGTCCTGTTTTCACTCCCCTGAATCATTTAATGAGCCTATCCTTCTTGAATACCCAATGGGCTTTGCCAGGGCTTGGTGGCCACAAAATGAGTAGGTGATATGGTCCCTGCCTTTGTATAGCAACCTGAAGTTAGAAATGTTATGAGCCCCAGAAAAGGGAAGGATGTAAGGGCTGGAGAAGTTAGGTAGGGCTTCCCGGAGGAGGTGGGACCTTAGTGCTCAGGAGGATTAGAGGAAGTGTGTGGGGTAAGGGAGGGGTGTAGAGGGGCAAGCCTGATCAGGAATTATGGGAGCAGGCACAGGGCAAGGCGTGAGCTCCTGAGAACAGGCTCTAGGGGTGTTAGATGTGGAATGGCAGGTGCAGTCAGAGCCCAGAGAAGTCCCAGCCCTGGAGCCTTGGTGGGGGTGGGGGACTAGGAGCTGGGAATGGGACAGCTGTCTTCTGACATCGGGCAGGGGCAACAAACACGTAGCCTGGATCCCAGCACAGAGCCTGATATGTGGCCTGTGAGGGGGGTTGGGATTCAGTGTAGGGTCCGTGCACAGACAGGACTCCCCAGGCCCTGGGGCCTTGGGTGGGAGGTGTGAAGGTCTGGCGCAAACTCCGGGAGAAGGCTGGTGGCAGCTGTCCAGACTGGCAGGACAGGCCTGTAGGGAGACTGTGGTTGGAGGTGGAGGTCAGCCTGAGTGTAGCCTCTAGCCACACTAAGGGGCCAGGTGGTCTGACTTCTCAAGAAAGAGCCCAGAGACAGAGAAGTAGGAGGGTCTGTAGTGGATTTGGGGCGCCTGAAGGCTCATGCTTATCCGATATCCATTATGCCAGGCACTGAGTCAGACTCACTATGAACTTGGCTTGAACAACAGCCCGGAGTGGGAGTGGCATTTAGTCTCATCCTAAGGAGTTGAAAATGAGGCTCAGAGGCTAATGATTCACTCTCCCTGGGTCATATTCCAAACCTGAACTCCAAACTTCTTGCCTTTTCAGGGGTTCCACACTACTCCCCAGGACTCTGGTTTGTAGAGGTGATGGCCTCCCAGATTTCTCTGGGTGGCTCAGTAGAGGGCCACCCAAATATGCAGTCTTCCTTGGCTTCGTCTTTCTTGGGGAGGTTCAGAGAGGTGGAGGGTGTGCCCCAGTGCCATACAGCATTGGATCTGTACCCCCTGGCTCCTTGGAGACGAGGTGCTGTGCTCCCTTCCTCCATGGGGTCTGGTGGCCCCCGCCAGGTCCTCCCAGGTCTGAGGACAGCGGGTGTCTTTCCAGCCACAAGTCTCCTCATTTCTCTTAGCCACTGAGGGAGGCTTTAAAATCTCACCCCAAATTAAAACCTGTGAGTGCTTCAAAACAATGAAAAATTTCCCTCATAAAGTAGGAGGTACACTCAGGCATGTCCTAAATGAATGGAGTGACTTTTGGGATTAATCCAGGATGTATGGGAGGGTGCCCAGCTGGAAAAAGTGTGGATGGGTATTATAACAAATTGTTAGCTCAAAAGACAAATAATTCTTATGTGCATGGGCTGCAGGTATAAGGCACCTTTGCCGCTTCTGCCTGCAGTGGGGATCCCTCATTAGCTAATCCTGAGCAGGGACTCTGGACCTTCTGTTGATGACCTTCCAGTCTCATAAGCCAGTCTGAGTGGGAGTGGATGGGTTCTGAATCTGTTCTCAGAACCTCTGAAGGTCTTCGGAGTCCTGCCGCCTCCCCTGCCTGTTCCCTTGGCCATGTCAGGAGGGTTCCTCTTCTACGATGTGGGCCCCTTCTTCCTCTTGGACCTTGAGACTTAGGCCTGCCCATTCCTCGACCTCAGACACCCTGGGGAGTCTGCCTGCTTCAGCTTACCTGTCTGGGGCTTGGCCAGCTGCTCCTTCCCAGCTGCCTTACCTCAGGTGGTGACAGGAGGGGGCAGCATTGTTTTTCCTGGCCAGTTCTCTCAGCTGCCTGAAGTTGTCTGTGCTGAGCCTGGGGGAAGGGGCGGCCAAGCCACTTCACACTTGGGAACATATAGGTGCACCCTGTTGAGGTGGAGAGAGCGAAGAGAGGCGTCCCATGTTCCACTGCCCACTCTCAGCTGGCCGAGGCCAGTGCAGAGACAGGAGCACTGCTTTCTGAGTCAGGCAAGTCTGAATTGGGGTCCTGGCTCCCACTTTCTGACTATGGGACCCAGGCAGCTCCCATAAGCCTTCTGGCTTCCTCATCTATAAGAGTGGGATTCTTTTTATCATCATCATCTTGTGTTTTTGAGAACATGACCTCATTCACCCACACAAGGGTCCTAGGAGGTGGGGGTCTTATTACTGTCCTCATTATGCAGATGAGGAGACCAAGGCTCAGAGAGGTCGAATGAATTGCACTGAGTGACTGGGCCAGGGCTCAGACCTGGATCTCTGATTCCCTGTAAGTGCTCCATGAACTTGTTTAGAACCCAGATCCCAGAAAAGAACCCAGATCCCAGGTGCTGCCTAGTATCTGCCTGCTCCCTTTCCTTACCTGAGGAGGTGATCAGGCCCTTCAGAGACCGGGGCAGGGAACACTGGGGCAGGGAGTCCTGGCCTTCTTATCAACACCTTCCGCTGGCTTATAGATGACCTGTCTTTTCATTCATTATTTATTCACGTATCAAGTGTTTATGAAACATCCATTAAGTGCCAGGTGCTGTTGCAGGTTCTGAAGATCCAGCAGCTAGAATGTTACACAGACTGTTCCTGCTTTCAGGTTTCATTTTGTGGGTGTGACAATGAGCCAAAGTGCAAATAATTTGGATAACATTAGACTATGATGGGTTTGAGAGAGAAATAAACAGGGCGATGAAAGAGGGTGGCTGAGATTGGCAGAGCAGCTTTGGAGGGGAAGGTCTGGGTAGTCCTTTCTTGAAGAGGTGACAGCTGAGAGGCCTAAAGTCTGAGCAGAACTGGCCTCCAGGAGGGCTGAGCAGCCAGGGAGAGGCCTGGAGGTGGGGAGGAGCTGGGTGTGTTTGAAGACCAGGAGGAGGAAGACAGCATGGCTGGTAGGTGGGGAATGAGGGAGAGAGGGAGGAGAGGGGGTGGGAAAGGAGGCAGGCCTAGGTGGCCCTACTGAGGAGCAGCTTTTATTCAGAGCACAGTGGGAAGCTAAGCAGGAGACTGATGGAATCTGATCTGTGCATTTCAAACTCTGTTCTGACCACCATTGACAGAGCATTAGATTAGAATCTAAGGCAGGGAAAGCAGGGAGCCTGGTGGAAAAGGGTGCTGGGTCTGGAAGGGAGAGTCAGGGTTATGGCTTGAGACTGGCCTTGAGATGGGAAGACTGAGAGTCTAGGTCAGGGGAGGTCATTTTGGCCTGAGCAGCAAGGTATAGGGTAGCAGTGTTGTCTGAAATGGGAGCCTGGGCCAGGTGGAAGGCTGACAAACCTTGTGTGGACTTGCTCAGTGTGAGGTGCCAAGGAGCCATCCAGTCGGGACCTCCTGCGTATCTGTAGACACTCTCAAGACATCTTCTCACATCTGTTAACACTGGCTCCAAGGTCAAAGGCTTTGCCCTAATGTGTTGGGTCATCTCGTTGCTAAGTTCATTTTTCACATGAGGAAACCAAGGCCTCCCCTCAGTCCTGCAACTGCATACAGCCTCCCTCTGACCTCTGGCATCTAAAGGAAGGAGTAAGGCCCTGAGTGATGTCCCACAGGGAGATGGCAGGAGAGCTTGGGGGGCTCAGGCAGCGTCTCCTGTCGATGCCCATTGTGCATGTGTGCGTGCCCATGCGAGCCTGCAGCCCTCAGGCCCGTTAACAAACAGAAATAAATTAACAAGTATTCACCCACCAAATGTTCCTTCTGTTCTGTATAATAGAGCACAGGAACATGATTTTCCCCTGGAGCAAATTGCTACAGCTGAACCTGCTCCTCCAAGAACTGCTTGAAATTCTGGTCCTCTTGTTGATTTTGGGTCTTTTCCCTTTCTGCCTCCTGTCCTTCACCCCCAGGCTGCCTCTCTCTGCCTTCCCTGTGATGCACCTCAGAGTAGGGGGTGGGGGTGGGGAGCAGCAGGACCCACTGGGGACACAGAGGCACAGAAGCACAGAGTGTAAGGGGCTTTTGATGTGTTGAGTGTGATTTAAATGCCCAGGGTTGACAGAAAGGACTTGTGGCCTCCTGTGGAGGCTGTCACAAATATGCTGTGTGACCTTGGGCAAGTCACTGCCCCTTCTGGGCTTTAGTTTACCCCTGGCAAAGTAGGGCTGATCACATTCACCATCCCACATGAATATACCTTGAAACAGAGCTCTGTGTAAATTCGAACCGCCTTCTGAGGACACTGTCCAGGGACTGGGCACCTCCCTCCCTTACCTCAGGCTTTTCTGTGCAGCCTTTGGACTCAGGGACTGTTGGCCTGCTTCTGAAATCCTCTAGGGCACTTGTAATTTTCTTAAATTAACTCTAATCCTCTTTAATTAACTGTGTCATAAAAATGTATATTTATAGGCCTTTTCTCTCTGTGCGTATCCTGATCACTTCTGCTGTTCGGGGCCCAGGTTTTCACTTGCAGGCAGCCCCTCAGGGCAGCAGTCTGGGCGGGAGGAAGGCCTCTGCGCACTGACCCCCGGCCAGCTTGGGCCAGGCTGTCGCCTTCAGTGGGGGTGGAAGAAGGAAGCGGGAATCTGGTGCTAAGGAGCCGTAAAATCCCAGCCTTTCCCCTAAGGGGTCTGCTGTGCTTTGTGGAAGATCCCAGTCCCATCAACACTTCAGCTGCCTCTGTGGTCCTTGCAGGCTTTGTAGTATGCAGTAAGGATGGGCCGTGGCTGGGGCCCTCTGTGTGGTTACGGGTCCAGCCAGTGTGATCTGGTCTGCTTCCCCCCTAGGATTGCCCGACACCTTGTGCCCTCAAGGAAGCTCTCTTTGACTTTGCCATTTGTCTTAGTTTGCTCAGCTGCTGTAACAAAAACCCAGACTGGATGGCTTAATCAATAGCAGTTTGTTCTCACAGTTCTGGAAGCTTGAAGTCTGAGATCAGGGTGCCAGGATGATTGGGTTCTGGTGACAGCTCTCTTCCTGGCTTGCAGATAGCTACCTTCTAGCTATGTCCTCACATGGCAGGGAGAGAGGGAGAGAGAGAGAGAGAGAGAGAGAGAGAGAGAGAGAGAGAGAATTAATTTAGGCGTCTCATTTCATAAGGGCACTAGCCCTATCAGATTAGTGCTTTGCCCTTATGACTTCATCTAATCTTAATTCCTTCAAATACAGTCACTTTGGGGGTTAAGGCTTCAACTCATGGGCTTTTGGGGACACAGTTTGATTCACAGTGTCATCTCTGCACTCCTGTCCCCTGGCTACATTGAAGCCATATAGTCTAGCATTTGTTGCAAACTGTTGGCTTTAATTTTCCCCAGGTCTCCTCCCAACATGGTCCTGGGCATATGGGGGTCCTCTAAAATGACATTCTGACTTAGCTGGTACCTGGCTGAGGCCACAGTTGGGGAGATTTCCAAGTCCTTCTCCTGGCATACGATAGGTATCTTCACACCCCAACCTCTTCCACATCCAGTCTGCCTGTTGGCATCTGAGGTGGGGAGCCTCCAGACACATGGACCAGCCGTGTCTTCTTCAGTGGCCCACCATGGCCTCCAGGGAAGGGTTCAGCCCCTTGACCTGCTTTCTAAGGCTCTTCAAACTCAGCCCCTGCTCAGCCCATTTAGTCCCACTTCCTGCCCCTTCCATTGTCCTAAGAACATGTCTCACTATTTTGTTTCCTGGTTTTGTGCCTATTGTTCCTTCTGCCAGGTATGAAGTTATCTCCTCATCTGGCCAGTGAACTCCTTCCTACTTATTTCTTCCAATCCCTCCTCAGCAAAGCTCCTTGGGCTGAGTTCGGCCTTCCCTTCTTTGAACTCCAGCAGCATTCTGGGCTTCCCTGCCACAGAACTTGCCACGCTTGTCCTTGTCAGGGCCTGTGTCTGGTTCAAAGCTGGGTCCAGGCACCTCCTCAGCACCGGGCTCCATAACTGCCTGTGGAGCGGACGAATGGATGAATATTTATTGAGCACCTACTAGTCCATGCGCAGTGTTTGGACCTGAGGGCTGTTGTGATGGAGCCTATATCCTAGGAGAAGAGACAAACGTAAAGCAAGACGCATAAGCGAAATACGTGTTGTGTTAGATAGTGATAATGTCAAGGGGGGAGTGAATCAGGGAAGTGGGAGAGGAAATGTCAGGGGTGGGGTGCCTTACTGAGAAGGTGAGTTTTATGTAAATACCGGGAGGAGGTGAGGAAGCCACATGGACACCTGGGGACAGAGCCCTCAGGTGGGAGCAGGCCTTGCCTGTGTGAGGAACAGAGGCCAGAAGGCAGGAGGAGAGGGAGTGAGGGAGGAGGCAGAGACCGATGTAGAGAGTGAATCAGGCCAGCACTTGCAGACCCTTGTAAGGACTTCGGCTCTGAGTGAGATGGGAGTCACTGCAGGGTTCTGACAGAATGATATCTATAACTTGGGTTTTAATGGCCCCTCTTGCTGTGTTGTTGAGGACATTTGGAGGTAGGGGCAGAAGCTAGAAGCCTAGGGTGGAGGTCGTTGCAATAATCTAGGAGAGAGGGTAATGACTTGGACAGAGGGTGGCTGTGCAAATAGCAAGAAGTGGTCAGATTCAGGATAGATTTTGAAGGTTAAACCAACAAGGCATGCTGATGGTGGCCCACTGTGAGAATGGGGGAAAGAGAGACCAGAGTTGATCCCACAGATTTTGGCAGCTTGGCTGATGAGGGTTCTACCTCTTGAACTGGGGAAGCTAGCAGAGTGAGTCTTGGGGTAAAATGAAGCACTGAGCTATGAATGAGTGAAGTTTGGTGTGTCTGTGTTGTCCAGGAGTGGTGACTGTGGTAGGCTAAGTAATGGCTTCTAAAGATGTCCATGTCCTAATCCCTGAGACCTGTGAAAGTTACCTTCCATGGAAAATGTCCTTAGATATGATGAAGTCAAGGATCTTGAGATGGCTCGATTATTCTGGATGGTGTGGGTGGGCCTCAAATGCTATCACTCGTGTCCTTATTAGGGGGAGGCAGAGGGAAATTTGACCACTGAGAGGAGAAGGTGATGTGACCAGAGAGGCAGAGATTGGAGTGATGGGGCTGCAAGCCAAGGAGGGCCGGCAGCCACCAGAAGCTGGAAGAAGCAAGGAAGGTGTTCTCTCCTAGAGCCTCCCGAGGGTACCAGCTCTGCTCACAGCTTGATTTTGGCCCAGGGAAACCAATTTTAGAGTTCTGTTCCCCAAAACAGAAAGAGAATAAATTTCTGTTAAGTCACCAAATTTGTGATAATTTGTTACAGTAGCCATAGGAAACTAAAACAATTGTAATAGGCCTGGTAAGAGAGTGAGGAAAGTACCCTCAATGTCCTGGTGCCACAGAGAGAGGGAGTTTGTGCCCTTCTGTGAGACATGAGGTCTGAATGCCCACAATGATGTGATTAAACCTCCACTGTGATGATAGCAATACCAGTAATAGCAATGCCCCACATAGCACTTGCCAGGCACTTCATGGTTGACTCAATCTTGAATGTTTGCTCCTTGTGATTCCCCTTGTAATTAAGATTGCCAGCCAGGGAAGGCTGGGGTAAACACCTCCAATGTGTCAGGCCCAGCCCCTGGGCTTTTCTCCTCTAGTTAGCTCAGTGATGAGGGCCATCTCTGCATGGGGCTGAGTCTTCCGGGGCAGTGGGAACACCTTGCCTGGCCAGGCTGGAAAGCTGCTCTGAGCAGAGCCCTGATGAGCTGGGCTCTGGGGCCAGCCGGCCTGGCTTTGATCCTGGCTCCTTCACTTGCAAGCTGTGTGGTCCCAGTGTCTTGTCTATAAAATGGATGTATTAGTAGTGCTGTCCTCATGGAGTCATCTGATGTATAAATTATTACAATGTAAAATGCTTAGAACACATCAGCTGTTAACCCTCAGGCCTTGGGGGCTGTGGTAGAAGGAGCTTTGTAGTCTGTGGTTCTTGGTTTGAATCCCAGCTCCTCCCACAGACCAGCTGTGCCATCTTAGAGGCTCGGTTTTCTTCTGTTGACACTAGCCTCCTGCAGGCTCTTGGGAGGACTTGGTGGCTGATATGTAAAGAGCCTGTTATGTTGGACTCCCAAGTGGCAGGCTCAGCCAGGATCCAGCTCCCTTCTCTCCTTCCCATTAAAGCCCTGGACTGGTGACTTATCTCTCAGCCCTGGCCACACTCCCTGGCCTCTACTGTGGGCAGATTCTGTCATAGGGCTTGCAGGGAAGCAGTGGGTGCATAGGTGAGGGTGGGCTGGGCACTCTCCAGTGGCTTTGGGCATGCCAGAGAGGGTGGCCAGGGCAGCCAGAGTGAAGCCTTAGATGCCATTAACACGTCATGGCTGAGCATCTCTGCTTTCATCAGCCCTGGCAGCAGCCATGGGTTCAGGCCTGTTGGAATCTGCCGGGAAGACAGGGTATATTTACAGCCCAAATCTGTTCTCATAAAGGTAGGTGGGGGGAGGGAAGAGGAAGGGAAGGGAGGGACTGGACTTTCTGATAATGTCACAGATGATTCTGTCTCCCTGGAATGGCAGTGGTGATGGCAGCTACAGGCTGACAGATGCGCACGCTGTAATATGGGCCCATGGTGGCAGTTGTGAAGACATTGGGAGGGCTGATGGGCTGTAACTCACCAAGTTTGGGGATTGGGACAGCCAGCTGTGCTAATGAGGGCATGGCTGGGATGCTGATAGAGTGATGGGGCTTGGAACTGGGCATGTTGGGAGATAGTGGGATGCCTGCTGGCCAAGGTTTGGGGGAGACCTTCCAACCTCAGAGGTAGAACAAGCTGGCAAGGAGATATATTCAGAGTTGGAGGCCTTCCCTAACTCTTTAGCGACGGACACACAGGAGACCTAACTACACAATGTCGTTCCGGGTCTGGAGAGTCACAGACCTATGGCAGAGTCTTGGAGAGCCTGGGCTCAGGCTGTGGGAGGCCATATCAGAGGAACAGTGAGCCTGGTGTGAAGGAGGAGGAGACTGGGGCGGGGGGCTCAGTGGTGCCTGGTATGCAGGGCCCTGTCCAGGGCTGTCTGTGGCGGACCCACACTGCCAGCCTCTGGGGTCGGGCTTTACTTAAGTTGTCCTACTTCAGAGAGCACAAGGACCAGCCTTGGTGCTCTAACCTCGGGCCCCCACCTAGGTCCACAGGGACGTTAATGAGAAGTAGAAGGCAAGGAGGGACTGGGGCCTGCAACCTGGAGAATGTCAGGCTTGGGGGCTGCACTTGCTGTCCAGAAATCACTGAGGAGCCAGAACCTCCTCCCCCAAACCCTGACTGGCAAAGGGCACTGCCTGCCCCAGGACAGAGCCCAGGCCAGGGAGCAGGGTCCTGATCAGAGCTGTGGAGGACACGTGGCTTTGGTGGTAAACGTGCTGTCGTCGGAAGTGTGCGAGTGGGGGCTCGATGGCCGTGGCCAAGGAAACTGGACAGGGAGTTCCTGATGAAGACAGGGGTGGGTATGGGGCCTGTCCTTTTAGGTTTGAGTGCTGCCATCCTGAAGTCTAGGAGATAAGACAGACCTTGACATCAGCACTGGACCTGTGGCTCTGCCTCTCTCATAGCATACATTACCACTGAGCCCCAGGTCTAGAGATGGGGAACCTGGGTTCCAGTGCCAGTTTGGCCTCAGTTTGCTGTGTGACTTCATCTGGAGCCCTTGGCCTCTATGAGGCAAAAATAAGGAGCACTGCGACTGTGCTCAGGGAACCGCTGTTAAGGAATGTTACAGCCTGATCCTGAGTGGCGAGTCCAGCTCCTCCTGGCTACTTTGCTCTGCAGACAGTTGGCTCCAGGTAAAGGGGGAGGCTAGACATCCAGGAGCGCCATCGATGATCCCTGAGACCAGGGATCATCTGCTGTGAGTGGCAGTCAGCCCTGTGACCTATCAGCTTGTGGCTGTCGTTGCTGATGTCACCCACCTGAACCGTGTGGGCAGGGTGCTCATGCTGTGCTCACACGTGCTCGCACACGCAGAATGTCCATATTGCATGTGTGAGCACATATGTGGACGCATGTGCAGTGAGTGTTCGGGTTTGGAGCTGGGCTCCCAAAGGTGCCCCGCCCCCTCTGGCACCCAGGAATATGTAGGTGGAATCTGAACTAGAAGGTGCTTGAGGGGCAGTGGGCCCTGGGTGGAGTGAGCAGGAGGCTGGAGGGCTTGGCTGGGGACAGAGTGGGCATCAGGCAGGGGATAAAGGCCTGTCCAGCACAGTCAGTGCCAGATCAGCGCTTAATGTGAGTGAAGGCCCACACTTGACTGCTCACTTGAGGAGCCAGGAAAGCTTTACGGGCAGCTGAACTCCCTCCCTGTGCACTCTCACTAGGCTGACCCTCTGTGGGCTCGAGCTCCCCCACTCATTCTCCCTAGAGAGGACATGGGCCGGCCATCAGGCCTCAGAGGGTCTGGTCAGGCAGGGATCAAAGCATGAGCTTTCCTGCCTTGGGAGCCACTTTGGAGGGTGGCATTTAGGGTGTGGTTCCTCACTTGGGATCTTGTGACTGCTGTTTTGGTGGTCAGAGCCCAGGAGGGTTGGGAACCTTCTCAGAACTCGTGTCCCCTTTGGAATGTGGAGGGGTGGGGTTGAAGAGGGCCGTTGTTTGTGAGGGCTGGCAGGACCCTGAGTGGTGCTATCAGGATTTCAAAAGGGGTGGGTGGACAGAGCCCCCTGAGTTGCCAGGACAGATGGGGGCCTCTGAGTTTATGGAGGGGCAGCTGCTTCTGGGGCTGTTCCCAGGGTGAGGGCATTGGACAAGAGCTCTGCTCCAGGCAGGGCCTCTTAGGAGCTGGCTGGGCTCAAGTGAGTTTCCAGGGCTGTGAAGTGGGGCCAAGAGCCCATATTCTTAAAATCCTCCCTCTCCCGGCCCATGGCCGCAGGTGAGAGCCTCTATCTCTGTATATCACTGTACAGTAATAGCTCCCATCTCATAGGGCCGCTGTGCTGAAAGGGTGCTGAAGGCTGGACAATCGCATGTTCTTTTCTGTATGGATGTGGGCCTGGAGTCCAGCTGGGCTGCATGGGCTTCCAGGGCACGGGCTGGGTGGGGATGGGCTCAGTCTGGCCTGTCTCTGTTCAGATCTCACCTACTAGCTGCCACTTGACTGTGATTAGCCTCCTCATCTGTAAAGGACATTGGGAGGGATGACCTTGTGGACCTCTGTTCCAAGACTGAGTCAGTTCAGTCCAGCCCTGTACATAGTAGGTGCTCGTTAAATGTTGGTCATCATTGTAATAATATCAGAATCAAAAGTGCTCAGAGCTCCAGGCAACCCCTTCCCACACCTGCCTGCCCCTCCCAGGGACAGGACATCCAGGGCTCCAGTATCCTCAGCAGTCACACAGGCAGCTCCATGGCTCATATTAGAGGCGGAGGCCATAACTGCAGGCACCTAGGCTCTGAGAGCAAATGTCTGTAGATGGAAGATGGGGGGTGGTAGGAGGGAGAGACTGAAGGCCACTGCCTGGCCTCCAGCCCCCAGAGCCAAGGCTGGTTCCTGATCAGCACCAGAAGGAGCCAGGCTAAGGTGCTCTTCCCAGTTTGCTGTTAGACATATCATTGCAGTGATTTTTGGCTTCTGGGGGGCAGCTGAAGGTGGGGGTACTTTTCAGCCTTTGGTACTGTCCGCAGGGGATTTTCAAGCCTAGCCATTCTCACATCATTTGGAGAAAGAAGAAAATGCGTTAGTGGACCCTTCTCTGCAGCTGAGGGCAATTTGCGATAGAGGTGACAAACTTCACTTCAATGAGAAGCAAATCTCACTTTATTTTAAACTACAGATTTTCCTCTGTTCTGTGAATTTGGGTCACTGAAAGCAGAAAATGAGGTGTCAGGTTGGGAGGACCTGGGGCAGGCCCGCTGCTCAGAGAGCCTCCCTCAGCCCCGCCATTTTGCTTGTGCACAGGTATCCCTTCTTTTTAGGATGTACACCTGGTGCCTCCTTGTGGGTGAGGAAACAGAGGTCAAGAGAAGTTAAAAGGGTTGCCCCAGACTGCTCTGGAATTTCAGGGGTTGGTGGATGACATTTGAACCTGGGCTGTCTGACACCAAATTCCATGCTCTCACTACGCCATCTCGCTACCTGACCCACCGAGGGTGGAACAGTCCACCCAGGTCAGTCCCAGGGACAGCATTTTAGAGAAGCCTGGCAGAATCTCCTAGCCCCTGACCAGCCCTGGACCCAGAGCTCCTGTGGTCTCACTGACCAGGGAGGAGGGCTACAGGGTTTTTCTTTCCGAAGGGAGGATGCTATTTAAGTGGTGTTTGTTGCAGGCTTGGAGGGGGCATCTGAAGTGGTGGTAGGCATCCTTCCTTTCTGGTGGCCTCCAAATCAGAGGATTCTAACACCATACCTGGAGCCTAGTTGGAGGGGGTGATTCAATTTACGGAACAGAGAGGGCAGGTGGCCTGCCCTAACCCCCGCAGCTTTTCTGGGAGAGGGTTGAGACAGGAGCAAGTATTGTCCCCAGATTCCCGAGCTAAGTTCAGAGATTTCTTTCCTGAGTTATTGCATCTGTGGAATGGGCCCCGTAGCACCCTGTTCACTCACAGGCTGGCAATAGCTTCTGGGGACCTGCCAGCCTCTTGCCCCTCTGAGCCCCATCTCAGTCTCTTGGCCCAGCTTTCAGGACCCTGCAGCCAAGCTCTACCTGTCCCACCTCAAGGGTCTCCATGAATACTGGGAGCTCTTGTTTGCAGATCTTGGAGAGGGTATGGGAGGGCAGGACAAGGGTGGGGGCTTCCTTCCTCTGAGAACTCCCTGTGGAGAATCCAAGGACTGAGAAATCACAGCTCTCAGACCCTTGGTTTTTGAGATCAGAGGAATCTATTGCAGACCTCCAGCCTGGGACAGTGTGAAACATAAGGACACGTGGGCTGTGGGCTTAGGACACAGCAGCTTCAGTCAGTGCATTGGTGTCAGACTCCAGCTTGCCTCTCCTCAGTGGAAACTTGGGCAGATCTCATTCCCTGTGGGTGAAACACGCCTCCTGATGGGGTGCTGGATGGTGTCCCATGCTGTGTGATGTTGCATGTGTAGTTGGTGCCCCAAAGGTGGTGGCAGATGCAAGATCCCCAGAATTGAGGGGTTTTAGAGTCACAGACCTTTGGAGGCCCAGGGGTCTCTAATGTCAAGGAGGTTGGAAGGAACCTTCTGAGCCCCTGGCCCAACCCCCACTCTAGAGGGGGCTTGCTCCTCCCTTAGGGCTGTGATGCTCTCTGTTGGCCTCGTCTTTTCTCTGACCCTGTCAAACCATACTGGCTACCTGTGGGTGAAGTCATGTGCCAGAGGGGTGTAGTGGGGTTCCGCTTTCTGGGTGACTTGAACCCAGAGAAGGTTGCAGTCATCATTTGAGGGCCTGAAGATGGGAACCTGCTGACTCCTTTGGGGCCCAGCCCCTGATTTGCCCAGGCAGGGGTGGAAGGTGACAGGTGTGTGGGTGCACTCTCCAGCCCTGGGAGGCAGCCTGCCAAGCCAGTTTGGAAGCTCCAGCATCCTGTGTCCCTGATTGGCTAAGCCCTGCTCTGGCTGGTCTAGGGCTAAGGAAGGGCCTGCTGACTCTGCTGAGTTGTGGAGGAGGAATCGTCCCTGGAGAAGGGCCCCTGGGTCTGGAGTCAGGTCCACCCTTCCCAGTGTGTGGGTGAGCCCCTCAGCCTCTCAGAGCCTCACTTTCCCTATCTATAGACGGCAGCAGTGAGCCAACCCTGCAGACACCAATGAGGATTTGCTCGGTTCCCAGCACTTAGTAGGTTCTCTCCCTGGAGGGAAAACATTGGGTTCAGGCCTGCCTCTCTGGGGGTGAGCCTGGGAAGAGGCCCATGTAGTACCCCAATACAGTTGAAAGCACCCCAGGTTGTTTGTTTCCTGGGACTCAAGTCCCAAGTCGTATGTCCCCCAAATCCTAGAAACTCCCATCTCGGGTGGTCCCTGGGAAGAACCCAGCTTCCCAGGCCAGCATATTTGACCCAGATCCCAGCCCCACCACCTGCCACAGTGTGACTGTAGGCATTTCACTAAACCTCTCTGGGCCTCAGTTTCTCCCCCTGGCAAATGGGGCAGGCCAGGGTCTTAGAATTAAACAAGCTCATGTGTGGCACATTTAAGACAGTGAGCAGGTAAGGAAAGGCAGGTCTTATGTGAGGTGCCTGGCATGTAGGAGGTGCCAGGTGATGGTTCTTTCAGGCCTTCCTGGCCCCTCTTCCCAGGGACAGTTTCTGCTCATGGTGTGGGGTGGGGATGGGGACACAAAGTGAGTGGATGATGGTTGTCCAGCACTGTCAGGTGTGAGTCCCTGTGCACCAGGAGTGGGTAGGGGGCTGAGGAGCTGGCTCTCATCTCTCATTCTTTCTCTTGGGCAATTCTCCTGCCTCCATCCTTGGGTCTAGGTGGCTTTGACATTGCCTAGCCCAACCTGGGGTATCCAAGGTGTGGGGGAGGTTCTTCCCATTGGAATTTGTCTCCTTTTCCCCCTTGCTGACCCTGGTCATACTATTGGCCAGCAAACAGATCACCCAGAGCACCCACTGTGTGCTCAGGGGAGGAAAGAGAGAGGCCCAAGTCATGGACGAGATTGAGAGAACATGGAAGGTTCCTTGAAGAGCAGCCCCAGGAGGACTTGAAGTGAGTTACCTCTGTAGGAGAAGGGAGGACCCTGTGCGCAGGTGGCCCAGCAAGAGCAGAAGCCTGGAGGAAGGAATGGGCCAAGTGGGGTTTCCTGTCCATTTGCTCTTAGCAGATTTCCACTTACCCCAAGGCTGGTCTTCAGCATGGTCCCTCTGGAGGTCTTTGCTGACTTTGTGGCAGCTGGTGGGGGCTTCCCTCTCAGCTTCTTTCCTCCATGGACAGCCTCCTCTATTCCAGACAGGGTGGTGCTAAGTGGTCATCAGCTCCTGGTCCAGCTCTGTGGCCCTGAGTCTGGTCTAGCTCTGGCTGTAGCCAGGGCTACCTGGTAGGGACTATAAATTGTCTCTGAGAGCAGTGGGAGCCATGGAAGGCTCTTGCAAGGGAGGCCTAAATGAAAGCAGGGTTTATGGAGGAAGGACAGGGCTACAGCAGTCAGAGAGAAATGAAATGTCTGGTAGAAGGACCATGTACCCACACCCTGTTGACCGACCCTTCCTCCCATGGCTGTAGAACCTTGTCTGAGCTGAGCGAGGAGAATTGAGGGTGTAGATCACCCTGTCAAGGTGGGCATCAGTGTCCATTAGAGGTCGGACTGTGAGTTTCTCTCTCCTGCCATCCTCTGACGAGCCTGGCCCCAGGTGTGACAGATGGGAGCAAAGAAGGCAGGCAGCACAGAGCTAGAAGGAGAGACCTTCATGCTCCCCATCTCCACCTCCTGGTTCTTTCCTCCCTTCTCTAAGCCTGACGCTTGTCACTCGGACACTTGTGTTTCTTTTTGTCAGTGTCCTAGCCCACACACCCCTCAGTGTCCCTGGGAAGAAATCAGAGCTGTGCTTCCACAGACCTGATTCCCTTCCTTTAGGGCTCACTCCACAATTTGTACTTATTGCTTTACTTGCTTAATGTGCAGTGATTTTTACTTGCTTAATGTATTGTGCACAGCCCTGTCCCCAGTGCCCAGGAGAGAGAAGGCACTCAGTAACTGTTCAGTGAAAGATAGAAAGAGAAACTCAGTAGGCTGGGCCACATGCCCATCAGGAATCCCCCAACCAGGGAGCAGAGGAAGAGGAAGCTGAGCACCTCTTTTTCTGCCCTGAGGATCTGCTTCTGGCCCTTTGGAGGAGGGGAGGGTCCCATGTGTGGAAACCCAGCAGGGGTGGAGGTGGGAACTGCCCTGGAAGCTGGAGTGTTGGTGGGCAGGGTATGTGGGACAATGAGCACTGATGGGTTAGGGCAGCAGAGGTGGGTGTTTGGGGCCATAGATGGCCACACTGGGTGAGGATGGGATGGGGTGGGCAGGCACTGGTGTTGCTTTGTCACAAACCCTCCAGTCCCCTGTCCTTCTGTGGGTCATTTGCAGCCCATTTGCCACTCCTTTGGAGCAAACTCTTTCAATGATTTTTTGTGGATTGGTGCATATTTTCTTACTTCTAGACAACTGCCTTACATGCTGCTCCTTGATGTTCCGGTTTCAGGCATCAACCAATGAGTTTTACTGTGGAAGCTGAGGATTTAGTTCCATTTGACAACCACCCCCCTCTTCCATCCCGCTCACCACATTTGATTACGTTTCCTTTCTTTTTAAAATGTTTTTTTAATATATTTTATTGATTATGCTATTACAGTTGTCCCATTTCCCCCTCTTCACTCCCCTTCACCCTGCACACCCTCTCCCACCCACATTCCCCCCCTTTAGTTCATGTCCATGTGTCATACTTGTAAGTTCTCTAGCTTCTACATGTCCCATACTATTCTTGCCCTCCCCCTATTTTCTACCTACCATCTATGCTACTGATTCTCTGTACCTTTTCCCCCTCTCTCCTCCTCCCACTCCCCTGTTGATAACCCTCCATGTGGTCTGCATTTCTGTGGTTCTGTTCCTGTTCCAGTTGTTTGATTAGTTTGTTTTTCTTTTAGATGTGGTTGTTAATGATTGTGAGTTTGCTGTCATTTTGCTGTACATGTTTTTTATCTTCTTTTTCTTAGATAAGTCCTTTTAACATTTCATGTAATAAGGGCTAGGTGATGATGAACTCCTTTAACTTGACCTTATCTGAGAAGCACTTTACCTGCCCTTCCATTCTAAATGAAAGCTTTGCTGGATGGAGCAATCTTGGATGTAGGTCCTTGCCTTTCATGACTTGGAATACTTCTTTCTAGCCCCTTCTTGCTTATAAGGTCTCTTTTGAGAAATCTGCTGACAGTCTTATGGGAACTCCTTTGTACGTAACTGTCTTCTTTTCTCTTGTTGCTTCTAGGATTCTCTCCTTATCTTTAATCTTAGGTAACGTACTTATGGCGTGCCTTAGTGTGTTCTTCCTTGGATCCAACTTCTTTGGGACTCTCTGAGCTTCCTGGACTTCCTGGAAATCTATTTCCTTAGCCAGAATGGGGAAGTTCTCCTTTATTATTTTTTCAAATAAGTTTTCTACTTGTTGCTCTTCCTCTTCTCTTTCTGGTATCCCTATAACTTGGATGTTGGAACATTTAAAAATATCCTGGAGGTTCCTAAGCCTCTCCTCATTTTTTTGAATTCTTGTTTCTTCATTCTTTTCTGATTGGATGTTTTTTTTCTTCCTTCTGGTCCACTTCATTGATTTGAGTCCCGGTTTCCTTCCCATCACTGTTGGTTCTCTGTACATTTTCCTTTATTTCACTTAGTGTAGTCTTCATTTTTTCATCTAATTTGTGACCAAATTCAACCAATTCTGTCAGCATCTTGATTACCAGTGTTTTGAACTGTGCACCTGATAAATTGGCTATCTCTTTGATGCTTAGTTGTATTTTTTCTGGAGCTTTGATCTGTTCTTTCATTTGGGTCATTTTTTTTTTTTTTTTTGTCTTGTGGCACCTGTTATGTATGAGGGGCTGAGCCTTAGGTGTTCACCAGGGTGGGGCAACCCAGTTGCTGGCTTATGATGCTGTATGTGAAGGTGGGGTCCGAGAGGGAATAATGGTGCTTGCTCCGCTCTCTGCAGAATTTCAGTCACTCCCCCCCACCCCACCAGCACATTGGTGCTTTCTGGTGCTGTTTCCAAGGTGGGTGAGTTTGTGTACATTCTAGGACCCTGTGGGTCTCTCCAACGAACTCTCCTGTGAGGCTGGGAGTTTCTCCTGGCCCCTCAACCCGCACAGATGTTTTTAATTGGTGTTTTGAAGCTTTATTTCCCTGCACTGGGACCCTGGATTGGGTGGTCTGTCTTGCTCCCCAATTTCACCTGATTTATTTGTGCATGAATGTGGGACTGTCTGACCTGCCAGCCACCTGGTGAGCCTCAGCTGTCCACAACCCACCACCTCGCTGGGTCCACCAGCCACCCTGCTGTGAGCCCTCTCTGTCCTGGCCACCTGACTCTGACCCTCCTACCAGTCTGGATGAATGTGTCTACTTTAACTCCTTGATTGTCAGACTTCCATACAGTTCAATTTTCTGTTGGTACTGGTTGTTTTTTGTTTCTAAATTGTTGTCTTAAGGAAGGTGGCAACAACAAAATAGGAGGGAGCAGATTCCACTTCCCCCTACACATGGGAGAAAAACCTAGATGATCTATGGAGAAACAGAGCAAACAACCAACAGTACCCCAGTGTATATGAAAATAAAAGACCAAAAATTGTAGTGGACACTGAAAAACCAGACGATAAGGAGAGTGCTGCAGGACAATAATGTCCCAGGGACCAGTGTGGGGACCAGGGCATCTGTAGCCCCAGGCCCAGTGCATGCTGGGTCTGTCACAGGGTCCTTGGGAGAGAGCTGGGTGAACTGCTACCTCCCTGGCCAAACAAGGTTTAAGCAGCACTGGGAGAGACCTGGTTTCTTGAAGTCACAGAGAGGGGAATAAGGACTAAGTGGCAAACACACAGGGACTGTGAGCACCCACGGAGTCTGTGGATGCCAGTTTGGGAGAGTTGAGAGTCGGGCCATGACGGGTCCTGCCCCCTATAGTTCCTGGTCTGGTTGGAGAATTGGCTGTGTGAGAAGCCAGGCTGCTGTACAGAGTAGCTGACTTGAGTAGGAGGAATTTCTCAAAAAGAAAAAGTGAAAAGAGAGACACTGTTTGGGGAATTCTCCTGCAGCACTTGCTCTGGCCTATTCCCCACCCAGCTGGGCGGCAATCCCAAGGTTGTGCGGAAGGTTGCAGGGAAGGCCCTGTGCACCCCCATAGCACTGGGGAGGGTGCACACCCAAACTTGTAGGATCAAGGCAGCCTAGCCGAGTGCATGCACGCCCACACCCCAGCCCACAGTGGTAACACCAGGGAAAGTGTGCTCTCAGAAAGGCCTGGATCCTACACCCAAAGCTTGAGGGAGAGGGGCCAGACTAGCTCTGGGGAGAGTGCAAGGCTGACTTGAGTGCAGATCAGGAAGGGAAAAAAGCCATACCAATCGCCCTTCAGCCTGCTGCAGCCAGCAAGACCAGAAAAACTGGCTTGGCCAGTTTGAAAGCAACAAGAGCCTTTTTTTAAAGTAATTTTTAAATTTTTATTATTTTTTATCTATCAATTCCTTTTTCCTCTTTTTTCTTGTTTTATTCCTTCTTCCTTGCTTTCCAATTTTATCTCTTCTTCCTTCCTTCTATTGCTTTTTTTAAAATACCCACAAATGAGACAAAAAAATTGTGAAAAGACCAGAGTTGGACCCAAAGAGGGGGCATCCCAACAGCTGAGACAGTGTGACAAATTTCACTTTGCTATTACAGAGAACCTGCAAGTTATTGCATATTTGTATTATTATTTTTTCATTATTCTTACATCTTTTATTTTAATAGTATTTTGTATTTCTCTTCTTTCTGTAGAGTCTTCTTTGCTTGGCTGGTTATATTGCATCATTTGACAGGTTTCCCCTGTTCTCTCTTTCATAGTGTATTGCTAATTTACTGTCCTTCACTTCACTTGTGTTCCTTTAGCACACTACTGAAGGTCCTATACTCCCTATTCTGGTTATCCAGATCACATAGATTCTGTCACATGATTGTTGCCCTACTATTATTGTAAATAATTGCTGTCCCATGCAATTGTAAATACTTCACAACACCCCTCCCAGATCTTAGTCACTTCACGGTTTCCTGAACTCTATTACTGTAGTGGTTAACTCTATTCTCTCACACACTACACCTATTTACTATCCTTTACTCTCGCCTTACCTCAGAATCTGACCTCCCACAACCTCACTGCTTTCTAGATCCAACTCACAATCCTTCCCTCTCCAACAAGAGTCTTATCTTCTTTCCATTCTTTCTAAAAAGTGGCTAGTTGGGTGGAAGATCACAGTTAACATTATACATAGCCAAAGGATCTCCTATCTCTTCTCTATCAGCTGCTACTATAAATATCATAGAATATTTTCCTGGTGTCTTAAACCATTTTTCCTTCCCCCTCCAACTGATCACAAAAAAAGAGTAGGTGGAAATGGTGAACACCAGGATACCCACTGGAAGAGGAAACCCAACAACAAAGGAACCACCAACAGATAACAACAGAAGAAAGTAAGGGAGGGAGTGAAAACTACACAAACCTCAATCCAGGACCTATCTGGAAATACAATTAAATAGTGGAGAAACTACCCAGTACAAACAACTGAACAAGAGGAAGAGAGAATCCTCAAAACCTTGTACAAGTGGAAGAAACAGCTTCAACATAACCTGCCCTCACCAGCACAACAAAATACAAGAGGTGGTGGACAGAGTGACCCTCAGTTAACCAGCGGGTGGGAAGGACCCATCAAAGAAAGACCCAACAACAATCAAAACACAAACACAGAACCAACTTAAATGACAGCCCAAGACCAGTGAGCTCGGGAGATCAAGGAAACTGCACCACTGAAACTCACTGGTATTCTACCACAGAAGTTCACACCATAAACCCAGGGAGCCAGAACAGATCAATTTAGGAAGCTGAGGCTAACAAGAAGAGTCTCACAAACAATGGAAAGACAAAGAAACAATCCCCAAATGAAAGGAAAGGAGGAAACCTCAGAAAGAATGACAAATGAAATAGAGGCAACTCAGCTATCAGATATTGAGTTCAAAGCAATGGTTATTAGGAAGCTCAATGAGCTCACAATGAATTACCAAAAACTACAGGGAAACTATAATAAACTCACTGAAAACTATATCAACATGAAAAAGGAAATAGAAACTATCAACAAGGGCCAAGAGGAAATGAAGAATACAATTTCTGAACTGAAGAACACAGTAGAAGGAATGAAAAGCAGGACTGATGAAGCAGAAGATTGAATCAGTGAATTGGAGGACAAAGCAGAAAAAAACACCCAGAAAGAGCAAGAAAAGGAAAAGAGGCTCAGAAAGAATGAAGAGGGATTCAGAGAAAGGCAAAA
This sequence comes from Tonatia bakeri, assembly GCA_004024845.1. Lineage (NCBI taxonomy): Eukaryota > Metazoa > Chordata > Mammalia > Chiroptera > Phyllostomidae > Tonatia > Tonatia bakeri. Next base: position 84,003 of record PVIA01005125.1, read on the forward strand.
CAATATGAAATGTAATAATATCTGTATAACAGGGATACCAGAAGAAGAAGAAGAGCAAGGGATGGAAAACCAATTTGAAAAAGTAATGCTGGAAAACTTCCCAAATTTGATGAGAGAAAAAGTCACACAAATCCAGGAAACACAGAGAGTTCCAATCAAGAGGAACCCAAAGAGGCCCACTTCAAGACACATCATAATTAAAACGACAAAACTCCAAGACAAAGAGAGAATATTAAAGGCAGCAAGGGAGAAACAGTAAGTAACATACAAGGGAGCCCCAATAAGGCTAGCAGCTGACTTCTCAATGGAAACGCTCCAAGCCAGAAGAGAATGGCAAGAAATATTCTAAGTAATGAGGACCAGAAGCCTGCAACCAAGGCTACTTTAAGGAGCTTCCCAGACAAAAGAAGTCTAAAAGAATACACCTCCACCAAACCAGTTCTGCAAGAGATGCTAATGGGGCTGCTTTAAGGAAAGGAAGGAAAAGAGAGAGGGAGGGAGGGAGGGAGGGAAACACAGACACGTAAATGACAATGAATAAGTACCTAGCAATAATAACCTTAAACGTAAATGGATTAAATGCTCCAATCAAAGACATAGAATCACTGAATGGATTAAGAAAGTATGACCCACACATGTGCTACCTACAAGAGACCCACCTCAGGACAAAAGACCTACACAGACTGAAAGTGAAGAGCTGGAAACAAATTTTCCAAGCAAATGGTCAGGAAAAAAAAAAAGCCAGGGTAGCAATACTCATATCAGACAAAATAGACTTCAAACCCACTCCCCCCAAAAAAAATGGCCATAAAGAGAGACCCAGAAGGTCACTTCATAATACTCAAGGAAAGAATCCACCAAGAAGACATAAACATTGTAAACATATAATGCATCCAACATAGAAGCACCCAAATATATAAAGAAAATCCTAGAGAACTTCAAGAAAGATATTGACAGCAACACAATTATAGTGGGGGTTTTTAACACCCCACTGTCAAAAATGGACAGATCTTCCAAACAAAATATCAAAAAAGATATTGTGACATTGAACGATGCCCTAGAGGAAATGAACTTAACTGATATATATATAGAGCCCTCCATCCCAAAGAAGCTAAATACACATTCTTTTCAAATGTACACAGAACATTTTCAAAGATAGAACCACATGATAGGACACAAAGCAAGTCTCAACAAATTCAATAAAATTGAAATCATACCAAGCATTGCCTCTGACCGCAAGGGACTGAAACTAGAAACCAACCCCATGGGAAAAACCCCAAAACATTCAAAATCATGGAGATTGAACAGCATGCTATTAAACAATGAATGGGTCAAGAATGAAATAAAGGAAGAAATCAAAAAGTTTCTGAAAACAAATGAAAACGAACTCACAATAACCCAAAATTTATGGGATACGGCAAAGGCAGTCCTGAGAGGGAAGTTCATAGTGATACATGCATACCTAAAAAAGATAGAAATATTTCAAACAAACAACCTAACCCTATGTCTTTGAGAACTAGAGGAACAACAACAAAGACAGCCCAGAGCAAGTAGAAGGAAGGAAATAACCAAGACCAGAGCAGAACTAAATGACATAGAGACTTAGAGCACAATTCTAAGGATCAATGAATCCAGGAGCTGGTTCTTTGAAAAGATAAACAAAATTGACAAGCCTTTAAGCAGACTCATCAAGAAAAAAAGAGAGAAGACCCAAATAAACACAATCAGAAATGAAAGAGGAGAGATTACAACTGATACCACAGAAATACAAAGAATTGTAAGAAATTACTATGAAGAACTGTATGCCAAGAAATTTGAAAATCTAGATGAAATGAACAAATTTCTAGAAAAATATAATCTTCCAAAATTCAACGAAGAAGCAGATAGCCTGAACAGACCAATAACAGCTGATGAAGTTGAAGCAGTAATAAAAAAACTCTCAGCACACAAAAGTCCTGGACCAGATGGTTTCACAGGAGAATTCTATAAAGCATTTAAGGAAGAACTAACCCTTATCCTTCACAGACTATTCCAAAAACTCCAAAATGATGGAAGACTCCCAAACTCTTTTTTATGAGACCAACATCATCTTAATCCCACAACCAGATAAAGACACAACAAAGAAAACTCCAGGCCAATATCACTGATGAACATGGTCACTAAAATCTTCAACAAAATATTGACAGACTGCATTCAACAATACATTAAAAAGATCATACACCATGACCAAGTGGGATTCATTCCAGGGATGCAAGGAAGGTTCAATATTCGCAAATCAGTAAATGTAATACATCACATAAACAAAAGCAAAGATGAAAATCACATGATCATATCAATAGATGTGGGAAAAGCATTTGATAAGGTACAGCACCCATTTATGATAAAAACACTCAGAAAAGAGGGCGCATTCCTCAACATAATAAAGGCCTTATATGAGAGACCTACAGCCAACATCATACTCAACAGGCAAAAATGAAAATCTTTTCCACTAAGAACAGGAACAAGACAAGGTTGTCCACTTTCACCACTTGTATTCGATATAGTATTAGAAGTTTTAGCCACAGCGATCAGACAAGAAAAGGAAATAAAAGGCATCCAAACCAGAAAGGAGGAAACAAAACTGTCATTGTTTGCCGAAGGCATGATAGTGTGCATAGAAAATCCTATAGACTCCACCAAAAAACTGCTTGACCTAATAAATGAATTTGGCAAAACAGTGGGATACAAAGTCAATATCCAGAAATCAAAGGAATTTTTGTGTACCAACAATGAAACAGCAGAAGCAGAAATCAAGGGAAAAAAATCCCATTCGATATAGCAAAAAGAAAAATAAAATACCTAGGAATAAACCTAACCAAGGAGGTAAAAGACCTGTATGCAGAAAACTATACAACACTAAAGAAAGAAATCAAGGAAGACACAAACAAGTAGAAATAAATACCATGTTCATGGAGTGGAAGAATTAACAGCATCAAAATGTCCATACTACCCAAAGCAATTTACAGATTCAATGCAATACCTATTAAAATACCAATGGCATATTTCACAGATATAGAGCAACCACTTCAAAAATTTATATGGAACCATAAACAACCCTGAGAATCTGCTGGATTTTGAGAAAGAGGAGCAAAGTAGGAGGGATCACAATACCTGATACTAAACTGTACTACAAGGCCACAGTAATCAAAACAGCCTGGTACTGGCATAAAAACAGGCACATGGATTAGTGGGACAGAAGAGAGAGCCCAGAAATGAACCCAAATCTCTATGGTCAATTAATATTCAACAGAGTGGGCAGCAACATAAAATGGAGTAAAAATAGCCTCTTCAACAAATGGTGGTGGGAGAACTGGACAGCTACATGCAAAAAAATGAAACTTGAGCTCCAACTTACACCTTACACAAAAATAAACTCAAGGTGGATAAAAGATTTAAATATAAGCCATGTCACCATTAAAGTCCTAGAGGAGAACATAGGCAGGAAAATCTCAGCTATTTCACACAGAAACTTTTTTACTGATATGTCCCCTAGAACAAGGGATGTAAAGGAAAGAATAAACAAATGGTATCTCATCAAAATAAAAAGCTTCTGCACTGCTAAAGAAAACAGTATTAAAATAAAGAGAGAACCAACTGTATGGGAAAACATATTTACCAATGATGCCTCAGACAAGCGTTAATCTCCAAAATATATAAAGAACTTACACAACTCCACTCTAAGAAGACAAGCAACTCAATTAAAAAAATGGGCAAAGGACTTGAACAGACACTTCTCCAAGGAGGACATACAGAAGATCCAAAATCACATGAAACGATGTTCAGTATCACTACCTATCAGACAGATGCAAATTAAAACCACAATGAGGTACCACTTCACACCAGTCAGAATGGCCATCATAAACAAAGCAACAAACAACAAGTGTTGGAGAGGTTGTGGAGAAAAGGGGACACTAGTGCACCGTTGGTGGGAATGCAGACTGGTACAACCACTATGGTAAACAGTATGGAATTTTCTCAGAAAACTAAAAATGGATCTGCCTTTTGACCCAGCAATTCCACTGCTGGGACTATATCCTAAGAATCCTAAAACACCAATCCAAAAGAACCTTTGCACCCCCATGTTCATAGCAGCACACTTTACAATAGCTAAGTGCTGGAAGCAACCTAGGTGCCCATCAGTAAATGAATGGATCAAAAAACTATGGTACATTTACACAATGGAATTCTATGCAGCAGAAAGAAAGAAGGACCTCCTACCCTCTGCAACATCATGGATGCAACTGGAAAGCATTATGTTAAGCGAAATAAGCCAGGCAGTGAAAGATAAATACCATATGATCTCACCTTTAACAGGAACCTAAACAACAAAACAAGGAAACAAGCAAAACATAACCTAGACACTGTAATAGAGGACAGGCAGAAAGTGTTCAGAGGGGAGAGGGGAGGGAATTTCAGGGGAGAAGGGGAAGGGTTTGCAGGAACAAGTATGAAGGACACATGGATAAAACTAGGGGGGCGGGGTGGAAATGGGAGGGAGGTGGGGAGGACTTGGGGAGGTGGGCTGGGATGGGGATAAAAGGCAGAAAACTGTACTTGTACAATAATTAAAATAAAAGTAAAAAAATAAATGATTGTTTTTTTTATTTTGGTTGTGCGAGGAGGCACAGTGTGTCTACTATGCCTCCATCTTGGCCGGAAGCCCATGTTTCCTTTCCTGACAGCTCTGTTTTCTCTGGTGTTACTAATTGTCTTTTTTTTCAGGTGTGGTGGTAGGAGGTTTAGGGTGTTTGTTTGTGTTTTTGTTTGTTTTTTTAGTACCTATCACTAATTCCCAACTCTTGTCTAGTCGTGTGAATCTCCTCTGGACACATGTAAACACATAAAGTCCTCTATGAAGTGAAAGAACATCTCTTTTTACATCTCCTGGAAGAACTCTCTCCCTGAACCTTCTGACCTGTTCAATTTGTTTGTTTTTTCTCTAGAGACCTGCTGTGCCACAGGTTCGTGGGTGGTCCACCTGCAATTCCCACGCTCCTTGTCACCTCTCTATTCAACTCCTCAGCTGTGGCTTCCCTGTGCTGGTCTGCCTTGGCTGGTTCGTGGGCCTTTATGAACCCATGAGCCCTTGGGGAGCTCTTATGGCAGAGCCTTCTGTTGCTGAGTGGGAGAGGAAGGCTGGGTTGAGACCTCAAATCCCGCATATAAACTTTCCCCTACTCCTTCAGTTTTAAGTATGGTCCTCACGTTCCATCTGTCCTGGTGTCTTCCAGTGTGCTTGATTCACCCCAGAGGAAAACTCCATGAACTTGTAGTCTTCCCTGGGCATAACTGGAGTTGGAAGCTCCTTGGGGTCTACCTGCTTCTTACACAGCCTTCTGACTGGCCCTTTATTCCTTCATCCAGGACTACCTGGTGCCGTTATGTGCTGAGTCTTTGGTGGGTTCTGTCAGTTAACAGGACCTGGGCTTGGGACTGTGCCCTTTCAGCTCTGCCAAATCAATTACCACTCACCCATCTGCTTTCCAACTTCCAAAAGTGTGTTGATGTTTCCTTTTTTCCATTCTTTGCTCTTGTGGATTTGTGTACAAAAATAGCCCTTTATTGTTGTAGTGGGGTTTTGGAAAGGAGTAAAGGTGAGTGCATGTGTTCAGTCTGCCGCAGCTAATCTGTGCATCTGTGCTGATCCGCTCTCCTGCTGGTGGGCACTTGCAGCGCCTCCCCTTTCACTCTGCAAACAAGGCTACCGCCAGTCGTGCTCATCCTCCCTGTGTGTGTGCTGCGGGGAGAGGGTCTCTTGGAGTGGAGTGCTGGTAATAGGGTACATGCATCCTCAGCTTTTCAGGCCAAATTGTTTCCTCAAATGCTTGCGACAAGTTCCTCTTCCCACAGCTTCAACCATGCTTGACATGATGACTTTTTAGGTGTCCACTCTTAATGGGCAGAGAATTGTATCTCATAGTTTTATTGGCATATCCAAGAATTTTGCTACACTGAGGCGAGTCTTGTCTTGTGTTTGTGGATCTTCAGGATTCCTCATCCACCAGTTGCCTGTTCTTTTTTGACTTTTACAAAAAGTGGATGATATGTCTTTTTCTTATTGATTTGCAGTTTTTATATAGCATGGAAACAATATTTTTGGTCAACTGAATGTAGTTTAGGTGTAGTCTTTCGATCTGTCTGGCTTCTCTTTTTCCTTTGTGATGGCTTTGTTTTAAATTGTAACAAATTGATTTAAATTGTAATGGCCAAAGATCTCACCTTTATGACTGATGCTTTTTATAACTTATTGGGAATGAGCATTTTTAAGGCTCTTGATATATATGTGTATATGTATTTTCATATATATATATCTCAACATATCTTCATAAAACCCACCTTCATGATATCAATATATCTATCTATCTATATCTATCTATCTATCTATCTATCTATCTATCTATCTATACACAGATATATATCTTCACTGAGAAATGCTGTCCTGATCTGCCCTTGGACCGAACAGAGAGTTGACAGGCATCCAGGTGCAAAGGTGGGGCGTGTCTGCCATGGGAGTGGGATCAAGGAATAAGGCAACAAAGGAGCAACTGAAATGCAGACAGTGCACAAGGATTCAAAGTGCTTTAGAGGAAAATGCCGCACATCACCTGACACCATCCTAAAAGGCCACTTTCTTTACTCTCCTTTAGAGGTGGAGGCCTCCTGCCAGAGCCCATCACAGAAGACTGATTCCAGCTCAGCTCTCTCAGTGGCCGCTGGGTAGGAGTTGAGGAGCCCCTGGGGGAGGTGGTTAACTAGTGTCCAGGAGAGGTGAGAAGGAGCAGCCCCATCTCCCATGGGGCGCTCGTGTTGTCGCTGGCAGCAGAGTGTTTGTGTCCCCGAAAGATCTGTTGCCTGGGGACATGGGAGGGGCTGCTGCTTACCAGCTCTATGATCTTTTTCTTTCTTTTTCTTTCTTTTAATTTTATTTTAATCATCATTCAAGTACAGTTTTCTGTCCTTTACTCCCATCCTAACCCATCCACCTCTCCCTCCCCACCTCCGTCCCATTTCCACTCCCCCTAGTTTTTGTCCATGTGTCCTTTATATTTGTTCCTGTAAACCCTTCCCATTCTCCCCTGAAATTCCCCTGAAATGCCCTCCCCTCTCCCCTCTGGTCTGTGATCTTGAGCAGGGTCTAAACCTCCCTGAGCCTCTTTCCTCCTGGGCAGAGTGGGAGCTGGGAGGCTGTGTAAGACAGTACAGGTAAAAGCAACTGAAGTTGAAAAGGTTTTCTTAGGTGGAAGAATGGGGAATGCTGAGCACCCAGGAACATGGCCCAGGCATGAGCTGTGCAGGTAGGCACTCAGGTTTGGTCAGTGAGAGGCAGTAAAAGCGTGGAGGGTAGGGTGGGGCTGGGGCCCTTCACCTTTATTTTCTTGTAAAAGGTCTTAGTTGAGAAACCTTGGGCTTGGCTCAGTGAGTACACAGAGGGGCGAGGGATAGAGTGAACTGTCCACTCTCAGGCTGGGGTGGGGAGTGGGTAGGGAGGTGAGGCTGCGGGTGGTGCTAGGGTTGGGCAGGGTGAGGACCTTCCCCTCCTCCAGCTTCTACTGACCTGTGCTACCTGCCCTCCTCTTCCCCAGACCTCACCCAGCCCTCCACCCCATGGCCAGGCTGGGCCTGGGTGGGTAATTTGCCACCTGAGCAAGGCTGTTTTGGCCGTATGCAAATCTATGCACTTTTATAACCTGCTTAATTAGACAAATGTTAATGAGATGTTAATTACTATTGTGCCCGAGGATCCCACGGAAATGGAGATTATGTTTCTCTTCAAACATCCTATCTTAATTATAACTTGTGCTTAATTCTGTAGCTCTTGCCAACCAGGCCAGGGCAGGGTGGGGCAGGGTTGTCTGCCTGGTAGGTGAATGTGGGTAGGCACTTCCCTTTCTGGGTGTTTCTTCTATGCCTCCTCACCTTTGGTCCTTCATTTGTTTGGACCTTCATTTGTTGGCAGGACCAGTGGTCCAGTGGAGGAATCCGCACATCTTTTGAGTGGTGGGTCAGGGAAGGCTTCTTGCAGGAGGGCCCGTGGACTGAGTGCTAGAAGTAGAAAGGTGTTCGTGAAATAGAGAAGAAACCCAAGTTTGAATGGAGGGACCTGCCTGGGCAAAGACCAGGCAGTTGGAGCCTTGTGCACTGTGTAGCTCCCCCAGGTGCTCTCCCTGGTGCTCTTCCACGCCAGTCTTATTTCCCCAGACTCCAGCCCAGAGCTCTTGGCTGGGCAGCGCAGAGGCTGGGAGGCCTGTGCAGAGAACCCTGGGCAGGTACCAGCTCCTCTCAGGGCCTTACTTGCTCCATCTGTACTTGGAGAGCCTGGTCAGGAATTGATGTGGGCCTGTGGTGAATGGGCTCCTGACCCAGTGAGGAAGGTGGTCAGGGTGGGTTTCCTGGAGAAGGCTTGCCCAAGGCCTGCTCCTCTGGAGCTATTAGAATGTATCTTGCCTTTATACTTGGGTCTTGGGTATCAGATATGCTTAGTGTGTGCCATGGCCCCACATTCTATCCAGGCCTAACCAACACAGCCAAGACCCTAGAAGATTGGCCTGTACACACTGTCTTCATGTTACTGCCTTCTGCCTTCCCTTGCACCCAGCGCCACCTCAGCCCTCTCCTTTAGCTCTTCTACCAGGTAGCCTCTGTATGTTCTGACCACAGCTAAGCCTGCCCAGGTGACTTCAAGGCTGGATTATGAAGCTCTAGGGCTTGAAAGACCCAAGGGCATTTAAAGCCCCATTTTATAGATGAGGGGCATGAGGCCGAAGAGAGTTAGGGTCTGGGATCACACAGCCAGGGGTTAGTACCCTGGGCATACCCTGACTGCCTAGCCTGCGCTGACCTCTGCCAGGTATAGCTGTCTCTCCCTCACAGGTGGCTGTCTTGGCCGTTCCTAAGGTTTCTCTGCAGCAGGCCCAGCCGTGCTTCTCCACCATTTTCCCCAGAACACGTGGTTGGACCACAGGAATGAGGAGATACCCAGAAGAGGACAAAAGAACCCAGCTCTGGGAGCTGGCAAGACCTGGGCAGTGACTAGGTTGCCCAAGCCTCTGCTCTACAGACCAGGGAATGGAGGCTGGAAATGGGACGCTTGGCAGGGGTGCAGTTAGCTGTGAATCAGGAGTCTGTTCTCTGATCCAGTGCTTGCTCTTCTCCACCCATCTGCTGCTCTGGTTTTATTTCAGAGCCAGGGCCAGGATGGGTGGTGAGGGAGAGGCAGACGGAAACCTAACCAAGATCCCTTTCCTTCTCCATTGCCTCTGTCCTTCCAACCCAGCAGTCACGTACATTTTCAACTTTCCTCCCATCCTTTACCTTCCCACCATTTAAAAATAAATTAGGAGTCAAGGGGAGGAGCAAGCTGTTGACGTGAATGTGTAAATTAGCCTCTCTTTACAGAAAGCTGGGTGTCAGGATAAATCCATCCCTACAGAATGGCGTATCTTTTCCTGAGTGGGAAGTTGGTGAATAAATGAATGTTCTTCATATATTATTATGTCCTGACACAGCCAGGGCAAGGAGAGATGGCCTGCTGTGATTAATGAGCAGGTCTTGGCTAACAAACTGGAGGTGGGACTCCTTACCAAGGACCCTATTCCCTGGGGCTTAAGCCAGGGTGGGGCTGAGCTCCAAGTTCTGGGCAATTCCAGCCAGCCTTGCTCATAAGAGACCTGTAGCTGTCTTTCTCCTCTTTACCCTTATATCTGTCCCTTAGGGCAGCCTCCCTCCTCTTGCCTCTGTACACTCTCTGTCCTCTCCTGGGGCGGGGCGGGGGGGAATTGAATGTCTATGGATGAGGTTACACTAAGGACCCTTTGTTCTTGGGGGAATAGAAGACCTCACTGAGGATACCCTGCAGGAAAACACCATGAGATCTTAATACTGATGTGGCATTATTAGAGCAAAAGCACCTTTACGTGGTCTTCACAGTATCCCCACTGACTGATGAGGAAACTGAGACACAAAGATGGAAAGTGACTGAGCCTATGGGGCTCAGGCTCCATCTAGGTGGTGTCCTATCCCCACCTCAATTTTGGTCTGGCTGACTGGATCTTTCTCCCCTTGAGTCAACTCCCATGCACCCCTTCCCAGCCTGGGAGAGCAAAGCTGGAATCCAAGCCTCAGAAGGAGTCCCACTGTCTCACAAGAGTGGTTCATATCCATTCTTGTTCTGGGAGCTCAAGCCTCCTGTCCTGTCAGATCAGAGTTAGGGGCTCTAGTAGCGCTGCCCAGGAAGACCCTTGTCAAAGAACTAGTCCCAAACATCAGACCAAGATGATTCCTGGGAATCAGGGATACCTCTGGAGGAGGTGACCCTTAGACAGGGACACTGTGGTGGGGCAGGGGTAGAAAGAGGGTGGCTTATTTAAGAAGAGAGGTAGCAGGGCCCTGAGCATCAAACATTGCCTAAGGATGGTGGGATACCTCCCCAGGCTTGGGTTCCCATTCCCCACCCCATCCAGGCTGTAGGGGCTCTGGTAGGGTTAGGGGGACAGGCACAGCAGAAGTGGGGGCATTCCCCACAGCTGGTCTGCATGGTATCCCTGAGGGCTGCATCTGTGTGCACGAGGAGTGTGTGTGGGCTGTGGAGTGCTGGGTGAGCCACACAAATGGAGGTGTCCACTGCCCTAGGGAGCATGTGTGGGTTGTAATAGAGAGTGCAGAGTCATGCCCTTAAAGTGGCACTTTTACAGCTCTCTTTCAACTTAGTATGTTGACATCAGTGTTCTTAAGAATAAGGAGAAAATGTATAGAAGGTGTAGGGGAAAGCTGGATGGTCAGGTGCCCAGATGGAGGGAAACAGTCACCAGCCAAGGCCACCACCCTGGTTTGGCATTCCCTTCATTGTGTATGTGTGTGTGTTTGTGGATGTATGGTTGCCATTGCATAACTCTGTATGTGAGTGTGTCACTTTGTATTCTGTGTGCTTGTACATGTGAAAATGCACGTGTGACTGTGTTGTGTTAGTGCTGTGTGTGTGACTGTTTCTGTGTCTGGGGGCCTTGTGTTCACCATGGGCCTTGGCCCTTCTTCGTATACACAGACTTGCATGGTCCTTGTAGTTGAGTCTCTGCCTCCCTAGCCCTGGCCCTGACTGGTCCAGAACCCTCCGGCCAGCCTTTGCCCAGCCACACTGTGGAAACAGAGTGTGGAGGAGACTTGGTCCTAGCCTTGGAGGAGCCCCTAGTCCCACCCAGCAGACAGGGTGAGGAACTTGGCAGCAGTAAAGTGTTAAACCACATGGGAATAATCAGAGCAGGCTTCCTGGAGGAGATAGGACTGGCAGGCCTTGGTGGATAGAAAGGAAATTTAGTTTTGCAGAGGGAAGGAAGGAGGGCAGTGTAGGTGGAGGAAACATCAAAGGTAAATGCTTGGCTTTGGGAAGGGGGCAGCAATGTGGTGGAGGAGATAGGCAGGAAGCCAGCCAGCTAGGCACAGGATACTTATAAAAAGGTGCTAGAGAGGTAGGCAGCAGGATGCCCGGCACATAGGAGATGCTCGGTGAATATTTATGACACAAAATCGGGGGTCCAATTATGGAGTTTTCTATATGTCCTTGGGGCAGGTGTTCATTGGGAAGTGTGACTCTAGCATAGTTAATGATAACAGCTGTATTTGTTGGGCACCTACAGTGTAAGCAGCCCGGTTAACCAAGCATATTACTGTTTCACATTATCTAAGGGTGTTACTATTTCACTTTGCAGATAAGGAAATGGAGGCTCAGGGAGGCAGTGAGTTGCTCACAGTGACAGCACAAATGAATGGTGGTGCTGGGATTTGTCTCCAGGTCAGACTTCAAAGTAGTTCTCTCCCTACTTCTGTGCCTCAGTTTCCTCATATGCACTGTGAGGGCCTGGAGAGCTGACCTCTGATTTGGCCACTTTCTGTGGGTTTGAAGAGTTCCTTGCTTTGGAGCTAGAGCCTACTGACCCTAGAGTTCCCTCTTGGCCCTGGTTCTGTGCCAAGCATTCAGGAAACCTCCTCCTTCATGGCCAGATCTCTGGTACCAGGGCCAGGATGAGACCTGAGCTGGGGTGGGCAATAGGGGCAGGCTCAGAGCCCTTTGGAGGACGGGTGTCTCCATGCTCCTGAAGGGGATCGAGTGCCCCAGTATGGTCCTAGGAGAGTCCTGGCCTAGAGGGCAAAGTTTGTATGTGTCTGTGGCCTCCTAGTCCCCTTCCCACAGGCTTGGTGGCAGACAGAGAAGTGACATGTTCATGTGCACAGCCCTGGCCAGATCTGAATTCTTCCCCTCAGACTGCCTGCCTCTAGCTTCATGACCACCTTGGAAGCTAGAGACCACAGACACCTTTTTATAGGCAAAGAAACTGTTTCATGGAAGCTTGAGTTTCCCAAGGTGCCCAGTGACTGAGGGCAGAGTTGGGGCCAGGTCATCTCTGTGCACCTGACCTCCCTCTACCTGGTCTTCTAATAGAGGCCCTGAGAGGGTTGCCCTGATTCCTGAGTGGGGAAGCTTGAGGCAGAGTCTGGGGCCAAAGGGGCCCCTCTTCAGGCTCTTTCTCCTCAGAGCCTCTCTCCCAGGACACCCAACAGGTGCCCATGCTGGGGCTGCCACCCTTCAAGTGCCCTGGAGCCAGCTGTGATGTACTGGGCAGAGCATTGTGTGGGTCTGTCCCAGGGAGGTGTGTGTGCCTAATGAATTAATTAATGCTGGCAAAGCACTTGGAGATCTCAGGCTGAGAGGTGCTCAATACATGCAAATCAGAGTGATTATTATTACTCAGAATTATGGAGTTTCTGTTGGACAAATTATGTAGAAGCAAATGGTGGCTGGGCCAGGACAGGGCCTTGCCAAGATCTGCTTCTCAGTAGTAGTGGAATCTATCTTTCTTCCCTCCTTTCCCCTTTCCTCCCTTTCTCTTTCCTTTTCATCCCTCTTTCTCTTCCTCCCTCCCTGCTCCTCCTTTCCCCCCAGCTCTGGGCTTGTTACCAGCTTTGCACAACAAATGCCTTCTCATGGAAAGAAGCCACGTGGCACAGTTGGGAGAAGGAAGTGATTGGGTAGTAGCTTCTCACACTCTGGAAATGAGAGGGATCCAGGAACTGAGCCTTATTTTGCTCCTCTTTTAAGTGGGTCCATAAAGGGTTCCTGTGATTGCTCAGGTATGAGGTGAATCATGTGTGGCAAAAACTGGGAGGCAGTCTGGGATGGGAAATATACCTGTGAGGCTCAGACACACATTGTTTACATCAACATTGTCATGTGTGTGCATGTGTGTGCACACTTGATGTGTATGTGCTCACAGTCCCTGTCTCCAGCAGACCGTGTTCTTTGTGACCCTGGGCCCTTGGCCAGACTCTCAGTTCCCAGTAACTGAGGCTGAGCCTTCTCTGCCAGCCTTGGCATGTGGCCCCACCCCAACAGCCCCTAGCAGTGCCCAAACCAGCAATTCAATCAAATTGTCTCTCTCAGCTGTGCCTTCCTTCCTTGCCCCAGCCTCCAGTCCTCTGTCTCCACAGCTTTGTTCATTTTTTGTGCCCACTGGTCCCAGAGAAGGTCGCTCCTAGGTTCAGCACTATGAACAGTGGATAGCTCCCCCTTAGGTGACTGTCTCCTCCTAGCTGAACACCGCCTCAGAGGTTGTTCTGACTCAAGCCCGGTGTTGTCACCATGGCCAAGAGAATGCCAGTGACATCCAAGAGCACACACAAACAGCTTTAGAGCCAACTACAACTCTGGTCTTCCCAGGCTCGGGTATTCCCCACTGCAACACACGGAGGCTTTAGAATGACTTTCTAATGCTCAGTCAATGCTCATCAAGCACCTACTGTGTGCCTGTCTATATTAAGCTCAGCAATGGAGGAGTGATGGAGGCAGCGGCTTTCTGTTCTCTCCACAATGGAGCTTGACATGGCAGTCACAACAGAAGTGTATGCTTGGTTTTGTGGGGTCTATGAGAAGTGTTCTAGAGACATGAGGCAGAGCAGGTCCCTGCAGGGTGGAACAGTCAGGAAGGCCACTTGAAAGAGGTGGCATGAAGTCGGGGCAAGGCAGCAGGATAGGGGAAAGCACAGGGCCACTGAAGAGGAGGCTGGCATGGGGCCACTTGTGTGTGTGGAGTGGTGGCGAGAAGCCCATCCAATGGGCTTAGGGTAGCTGAAGAGTTTGGGAAGGTAGGTGGTAGGGGCCAGTCTCTGGATGGTAACAAGGGAAAGTTGCTGTCACCTTGGGTACAGCAAGGTTTCCACTCAGTTCTGCAGTGCTGCAGTCTGGCCTGCTACAGGCTCCCCAGCTCTCCTGCCCTCCCTCCTTCACCTGGGGTTGGCTGATTTCATATGGAAGTGACAATAGGTGTGGGTTGTCTCTGGATCTTTTGTGCCGTGCAACATGGCTCCTTTCTCTCCCCTGCATTTGTCATAGAGATGGGACAGACCCCTAAAGTCCTGTGGGAAGCTGGGCCAGGGCAGGTCTCTTGCTGCCCACCAATTTGCACTGCTTTTGGCAGCTGCCTGAGCTGGTGCTGAATACCATAGGGCTCTTTTTGGCTTCAGATAATGAAGTCATGTCCTTGCTGAGGAAAGCAGGGAGTCTCTGCTAATTAGCTGCCAACCTTGAGGACAAAACACTTTCCTGATGGGCTCCCAGGGCTGGCTGAGTGTGGGAGCTCTGCAGGGAGCCAGTGAGGTAGGCAGCTCACCTTGGAGGCTGCATTGGGAGTCTGAACAGGCAGGGTCTCCAGAAGAACCCTTCCAGGAAGTGTCTGTGGCCCTGTGCCCTGCAGCAGGGCCTTCGTGGTTCAGGGGAAGCATAGGGCAGCGAAAGGCCTTGGATAAGGTAGATTTGGGTTCTTTCCCCAGCTCTGCCACTTGTAGGTCTTGTGACTTTGGGCAAGTTTCTGCTGACCTCTCTGGGTTTCACCCCTGAAGGATGAGGCATAGTCACCTCTGGGGTGTGGGAGAGCAGCTGTTCCACTTGAGTGACAATGGAGTAGAGTGCTTTTTGCCCAACAGGGACTTAGGAAATGTAGGTGGCCTTGAGGCTTACCACTTGGGGTCATGCCTTAACCTTGATGTTGTCTCAGATCTGGCTCATCTTAGGTACATGTACCCTGCCTCCTAGCCCTATTACCCCTTAGAAGGATGAAGTTTTCTTGTCCCACTTCTCTCAGGGTTCCAGAGGCAGTGGGGCCAGTTGAATGGCCAGAGTCAAAGGCTAAAGTTTTGAGCCCCTTCTCTTATAGTCCAGGATCTGGGGCTAGGGTCTTCCCAAGGCCTCATGGGAAGGGGCTGAAGGTCAGGCCAAGTGAGCAGAAGAGAGGGGTCTGGGGTGGAGAGGCACAAATCTCTGTCCCCCACTCCAAGGATCAGCTGGAGCTGTTCCTTCCCTATGTGGCCCCACACAGACTTTCACTGTGCTCCTCCCAGGCGTTCCCAAACCCCATTATTATAGGTCTTATAATTCTCCCCATTACTATGAGGCTTCTTCTAAGTTCCTTCATATCCGTGACTCACTGACTCTGCAGGTGAGGTGGATGGTGGCCACAGCCGCAGTTGTACCGGTGACGGTAGCCGTAAAGCAGTTGACTGTCACTGAGCACTTGCCATGTGCAGGCACATTTCAAAATTCTCTGCATGCATTCACTTCTGTACTATATGTAGGCAGGGTTAAGTGTATCTTAACCCATTTTACAGAGAAGCATGTTGAGGCCTGAGGGGAGAAGGGGTGTCTCATGGGCATAGCATGAGAAGCAGCAAGCCCAGCGCACACCAGCCCAGGTTAGTGCAGGCTGACCATCATGAATGACATGGCCACTGCCACTTCTCCTGCACACAGGGAGGTGGTAGGTTGTGCTCAGGCCTTTGAGGAGCTCACAGTTCGAATACTCTCCCTAACACACATCCTCCATGTATCCCTCTCCCACCTGATCTCCTCTTGGCCTGACAAGTGGTATCACCTGGCCTAATCTCTAGCTCTGGCCTTTTTTTTTCTGGACTGAGCTCCACAAGGGGAGAGGCTCAAGGCACATTGGCTGAAGAATTGCTAACATTTACTTGGCCTTGGCATGTAGTAGGTGTTCAGCTGATACTTGTTTAATGGAGGAATGAGTGTCATTGAATGGATTGAAAGACCATGCATGTTAAGTACTTGGCACTGAACAAATATTTATTGAAAAAAATATTCTCTGGATGGAATAAAGGAGGTGATGGTGTCAAGTGCCTTAGGCTCCGCACATGGGAACAGCAGCAGCAGCAGCAGCAGCAGGTTCTATTCATCTGGGAAGGGCTGGGTGCACAGACTGGAAGCAGGGCTGGTGACTCACGGGAGAGCTGGGAGAGGGGCAGGCGCTGGAACTCCAAGCAAGAGGTGACAGTCGGGAGGAGGCGGGTTTGCAGCTGGGGCCCTGACACCCACTCTGTGTGGGGCTGAGGATGGGAACACGTGCATGTGTGCGCACATGTGTGGGCGGCTCTGTATATGTAAAACAAATAAGTGGAAAATGAATTTAATTATAAGGCACTTTTAATAGCTATTTATATTTAATCCTGCTAATTCTCTCTCTCGAGTAGCCAAACTGTAATTCTATCCTCCTCACTCATTTGCTAGTGAGAGTGGAGAGAGGGGAGACAGAGACAGCCCCATAGGAAGCACAAACCACCTCCCACCCTGGGGTTGGTTTAAGCTAGCTGTTGACCTTAAGAGTAGCGAGGAAGGCATCATTGGCAAGGCTATCCCAAGGGGATCTGGGAAATTGTCCCAGCTCTGTTTCCAGGGCAGTTCATCTGTTGGTGGGTTACTTAGTACCTGGAGGCAGCTCAGCCTCAGAGTCAGGTAAATACAGGTTCAAATCCAAGCTAAGCTGGTGTCTCAGCCCCAGAGAGACTCCTTTCTCTGTCTGTGAAGCAGACACAGTAAAAGCCTCCCAGGGTTTTTGGGAGGATTAAATTAGAGAGAGTGGGCTTGTCCATAGCTGGTGCTTACTAAATGCGCATTCCTCCCCTAGGGCCCCCAAGATGTCTGTGTCTGGTTGCTCCCAAATAGGTCTCCACTCATTGGCAGAGAGAATGTGATTGACTAAGTCAGTAGCAAATAAGTGGCTGGAGTCCTGCCCCTTTTTCCAGATGACCACTTGATGATGGCAGGGGACCTGGGGTGTGTGGTGGGTTCAGGGTAGTCTGTAGCAGGACCCTGGAGGGGCCGGAACAGCCTCCTTCTGGGCAGCATCGAGGAGACCTAGGCAGTGACTGCGGGAGGGATGAAGAAGAGCTGTTCTGCACAGGTGCATCGTAAATGGTGGCTCTGGAGGAGCAAGGCCAGGAGCTAGATTTCTGCTCCAGACTCCACTGTGCTGTGCGGACTCTGGGCGAGCCAGCAACACTCTGTTCTCTCATCTGGGCCTTGAGGCCGGAGTGTGGGAGACTGAGTGAGAGTGACAGAGAAGAGAGCTGGCTGTGGGGTGGTGCTCTCTGAGGCCCCGCTCGGGGTGGCATTGTGCCTGTTTTCTGGCGGTGCTTCTCCTGGTCAGGCTGAGTGCAGCAGCCTCAGGGGAGCCCTGGAGCGGGCAGGCAGGTTACACTGTGGCCAGACCTCACTCTAGCACCCTCAGAGGCCATGTTCTGGAGCATGGCCTTTCTCTACCCACTGCTTCTGTGCTCTCCTGGTTCTGCTTGCTGGGCCTGAGTCTTCCTCTGTGGAAGCCGCAGGAGGGTTCTGGCTCTCTGCAGGCAGTCAAGGTGGGTGGCTGCACCTGGAGGCAGAGGGGGCTGCCCTGAGGGCTGCTCCTGAGCAGGGCTCTGCTGGATTTCTTCCAGATCTTCTCTTATCACTTCTGCAGTGATGTTGCAAGGGGGACGTTACTCCCACCATTTGACATATGGGGAAACTGAGGCCCAGAGAGGTTAGGAGACATGATTAGAATTTGGGCTATCTGATTCCAAAGGGATAGGGATATAACCAGAGGGTGGGGTTGTGTCAAAGTCCTGATTCATTAGGAAAGCTCAGAGTGCCTGGTCTGAGGAGGGTTTCTGAGTCCTGGTTTTCATATCCCCAAGGCCCAGAAAACCTCTGCCCTGAAACCTTGTGGGGCTGATGGTAGTGGCCAGCCTCTCATCCTGCCAGAGCGAGGCTCATGGAGGCAGCTGCAGCCCCTAATTGGGTGTGTAGAAGGAGAGAGCTTGGTTCTGGGCCCAGCTGTACTTGGGTTCAAATCCTGCCTCTGCCTCCCATTGCCTGAGTGACCTCTGGCCAGCCACTTGGCCTCTGAGCCTCAGCATCACTAGCAATATGTGGTACATAGTAGGTGCTCAGTGTTATCTATTCCCGCCCTCCCCCTCACTTTCTCTGCTGACGTGTGCAAGTGGGTAATGATTGGAAGTAGATTTCTCTCTGAGGATATTTTTACTTTATTAAGAGACTTTAATACTAATGAACCCCAAAGGATCAATGTTTCCCTTTAATGGTGACATGTCTGGTATGGTGGCTGGGGTGGGGGCTTGCCTGGTTCCTGTGTTGTGTGCAGCCCCGTTCTCTGGTCCTTCTCCCACCCACCTCTGCCAAGGCTCCCTGTTCTCTGTTCACAAGCAGGCCAGCATCTCATTAATTTGATTGAGGGATTTGTTTTGAGCATGCTCACTCATCAACTTGGTAAAATCCAGGCCTGTAGAATCGGCAGGAGTTCAGATGCAGGCAGAGTCAGCCTGATCACTCTTTCAGGAAGTGAGGGGTCACTGGACAGAGAGCAGTAAGAGGCATGCAGGGGGAGCAATCAACCAGAGGGAGGGAACTTGGGGGTCCAGTTCTTGGGAAGAGTGTCGAGGGATGGGTCTTACCTGGTCGTTAACGCAGACCCCAGGACCTGTCTGTATTCCCACTCTGACTTGTCATGTCCCACTAGAAGTGCCCCTGAGCTTGCAGTGCCCACCATGGCATGGCCATGTTGTCAGGGGTAAAGGAGGGGTGCAGAGGGACAGAAGGGTCTAGGATTGGTACTAAGACTCAGCAGAGCTTGAAGGTAGGGAGGGTTTGGAGAGGTCCCTGGAGAGTGTACAGCCTGAGGGAGAGGCTGCTTGGGCAGAGACTGGAGGCCTGGGTTTCAGGTTTTATAGTTGGCTCCCTCTGTGTGTTTAGGTAAGTCCCCACTCTTGCTGGGCCTCAGTTTTCCCATATGTGCAATGGGAGTTTTGTTTTGGAAGAGCTAATCCCTGGACCTCTCTGTACCCTCCTTCCCTGACCCTAAGAAAGTCTGGGT
Organism: Tonatia bakeri; assembly: GCA_004024845.1. Classification (NCBI taxonomy): domain Eukaryota; kingdom Metazoa; phylum Chordata; class Mammalia; order Chiroptera; family Phyllostomidae; genus Tonatia; species Tonatia bakeri. The sequence goes on from PVIA01005125.1 coordinate 103,247, forward strand.
AAGGGGCTGAACCTGAGGGGGATGTGTTGGACCCAGAGCACGAGGAGTTGGAGAGAGGTGGGGGGGGGCAGGTGTGTGCTGTCATTGTAGCAGCTGGCACATTCATTAAGCATCTCTAAGATGGATGCAGTGCCCTCTCCGTGTCCCCCTCATGCCCCCCCACCAAGTTTACCTGGCCCATGGGCCTCAGGACTTACTTCTTCCTAAATGGTGTCATCCATTATGTTAGCCGTGTTGCCAGCAGACACACCAGGCTCTTGCCTGAGCCTCCTGCAGGGTAGGGTGCCTTGTTATCCTCCAGGCAGGGCCCCCCTTCACCAGCCATACTCATGCACCTGACTGTCCTTTATCCATGTGGCACGGGGCAGTTCTGCCTTCCTCAGTCAGTCCTCAACTAGACTGCAGGTTCAGAGTACTCTGAGGCTTGCTGGGCAGTACGGGCTGGCTCCTTGGAGGCGGTGGCAGTACTGGTTCTGGACCTGACAAAAATAGCTGGGCAGGTGTTGGACAGGCAGAGAGAAGAGAAGGTGCTTTCGGTACTGGGCTTGGGGGAGGGGTGTGAGACCACAGAACCACGTGGAGGAGGCTCCTCACTCACACCCACACTTCTTATGTCCAAGCAGTGCTTGTTGACCAAGTGATGGGTCCTGTCCCTAGTTCATATAGTCCTGTTCTTTCAGGCTCAGCTGCTCTACACCTCCTCAGGTTGCTCAGGAACCATACGGTGACCCCGCATTGGTCTCCATGCACACAGTGCCTCCACATCCATCCCGTTAGAGGTGTGTAGTATATGGCAAGTTCTTTCCCCAACCAGCTGAGTGACCTTGAACAAGACACTTTGTCCTTTGGAGCCTTAACCCTGAGAGGGATCGGCAAGTTTCACTGCGGAGAGGGCGTTTGACATGGCCACCTCCAGGGAGTTCACTGAGCACAGACAGGTGTGGTGGCAGTGATTCTAGACTGCAGTTGGGACGTCTGTGCTGGGGACAGCCTCTTGACTGCCATGTGGCAGTGAAGGGCTTGGGTTCTGGAGCCAGGCTGCCCTTTTGGGAACCTTGGCTGCACCGGTTACTAGCTGTGTGATCTTATGCAGTGCACTAAACCTCTCTGTCTCCAAGAAAAGAGGGATACAGATAGTATTTACCTCATGGTGTTGTTGTATTGATTAAATGAGTTCATACCTGTAAAGGTGTAGATCACAGGTGGCAAACACAAGGCCCGAGAGCCGAATCTGGCCCTCCACCTTGTTTGATCCAGTCCGGCACCTTGTTTCTACCCGGCAGCAGTGCTGAACTCCCGCCTAACTCTTAGGCAGCAGTTACATTTACACAGTCCTGAAATTACATTCGGCCCTTTGAAGGCAACTTCAAGGCTGATGTGGCCCCCGGTGAAAATGAGTTTGACACCCCTCCTCTAGATTAATGCTGAGTACATAGTGACTGCTTAATAAAAATTATCTGCTTTTGTTACTCTTACTGAGGCTCAGAGATGAGGGGACTTGCCCAGCTTGGGGTGAAAGATGAGGTGCTAGGCCAATGCCTGTGTAATTCCAAAGCCGTGCTCTTTCCTCTCCTTGGGGCATTTCAGTGTCTGCCAGAGGAACCTGATGCCCAGCTACCCCAAGGAGGGGCTGGGCCAGGTTCTGTCCACTACGTGTTATCTTTCTAGCCCCTTTGTTGGTAGGACTTTGTCCAGCTCACTCACTGAGGAAGGTCAGGGCCTGGCATGCAGAGGTGCTAAAGAAATACTTGTTGAATACCCTGCTGGATATATGAAGGTGGGAGGGGCACCCAGCAGCCCCTGCAGGAGTTCCTTTGACCTCCCAGCTCCTACCTCCTTGCTCTTCCTCCCAGGAGCAGTCTGTAGCCTGGGGGATTTTGCTCTGTTTTATCCCCCAGTCCTCAGTGACAGCAAATCTTCAGCCTCCCTTCATTCCTCTGGCCTTTCCGCTTACTCTTTAAGATGAGAATAACTTCCAAACTTGATTTCTTTATATCTGTTTTGATACTGAACTATAATTCGACTGTCTAAAGGTCTTAGAGGAAAGAGAAAAAAAATCAGCCCTACTCTGTGCCCAGAGTAGGTTCCATCTTCAGAGGGAACAGGATAAACCCTGCCAACCCTCATTAGATTGGGATTCCTTAGGAATTCCTGAGGCCAGGAAGCCTGGGCTCTGTGCCCTACCCCTAGGAATCTGTGCCCTCTCAGCCCCTCAGCTCCTCCTTTCACAGAGGAAGCTGTAGCCCCTGGTGCTGTCTGTCCCCTCACTCCTGCCCCTGGACCTTTGGCTACCCAAAGATCCACTTGCCATACCCTACTGTCCCTGCATGAAGGTGTGCTAGAGATGGACCTGACTCATAGAGGGAAGGAGCCCAGAGAGAAGAAGGGGGTTGCCCAAATCCCTCAGCAAGAACCCCCTAGCAGGGGAGGCTGGCAGGGAGGATAGGAGGATGGGGGTTGTTATTTAGTTAGAGCTTGCCCACTATCCCTCCCTGCCCTTTTAGTCAATGGCTAATCTCTGTACCTGCCTGAGTGGTAGGCAGGGTGTTTTGCCTGTGCATTACTACCCACACTGTGGCCTGTGGAAATGAGCTTGTGGGGAACACAGATCCTGTGTCTGGGCCTTCCAGAATCTAAATTGTCATCCAGTCCACACTCAGCCCCAGATTTCTTACACCTGCAGGTTGGCCTTGCCCTTCCCTCTAGTCTCTGAGAGAAGCAAACCAACCCTGTCTGCTCACCTCTCTGCTCACCTTTGAGCAGCTTGTCATCTTTGGAATTTGGCTCTCCTGGTGGGGGCCTCGTGGCCTCAGCTCTGACGGGCTGAATGAAAGTTGTGATTTCGCAGGTCGCTGGCTTTATCACAGTTAGGCCAGAGCAATGCTCTCTGTGGCTTCTTCCAAGTTTTGGTTTCTAGTCTGTATAGGGGACACTGGTGCCCTCTCAGAGGCCTGGGGAGAAGGTTCAATGACAGGCTGGGGCAGCTCTGATTGGGCTGGCCAGGTTTGGGGTGGGGACTTGGAGGTGGGGTATCTTCTCCCTCCTTCAGAGGCTCCACACATGCCCAGCCCAAGCTGGGCTTGGGGGCTCAGAAGCAAGGTCAGTTCCCCTGGAGCAGCCCCTCTGCCCAGCCCCTTGGTTTGCCAATAACTGGCTGAAGACCCCACTCCTGTGCTTGGATTGGCCCATGAGCCCCTGTGCACAGAGGGTGGTGCCCAGCATTTTTCCATCTGCCTCACATTCAAGGCACTGCCCACTGGGTTTGGCAAATCCTTTCCCTGCTCCTCTCCCCTAGCAGGCTCTCTCCCCTCCTCTGAGCCTTGATTTCTTCCCATGCCTCTCCTCTGGTTCAGCAGAGGTCCTAGGAAGCCTCATGTTGGGATGTTCTCGATGAGGCTTCCCTGGTCTGTATGGGGACCAGGGATTCAGCCCCCAGCAGTGGGCAGGGCTGGTTACACTGAGCTTCTTTTGTCTCCAGCTGTCCGTGATGTCACAGAATCTGCAGTATTGGGGCTGCACTGAGGAAGCTGAGGCAGGAAGCCACTTGCCTGAAGAACTTGCCTGGCACCAGGGCCACAAGATCAGGCCCTGGCAGTGGTGGATCCTGGGGAGAGCAGCTGCCACAGTGTAGTCTTTTGGGCCTGGGGCCTGCCCACCCTGGTGGCCCACCCTGGTGCCAGGGGTGGGGGCTGCTGGGGCCTGGCCTGAGGACCCCAGGAGGTCCTTCCTAGGCAAGAGCCCTTAGCTTCTGCTGTGTCCTCAACCCAAGGGGCTGGGATGGGGTGGGTCCCCGGGGCCCAAAGTGGAAGACTGAAAATTTGTGACTGTCCAGGGCTGGTTCCAGAATTTCCCAGCACAACCCCTCAGGACAATGCAGTGTTTGGGGAAGAGGTTGTTCCTTCAAGGCTCAGACTTGGGTGGGCTGACCCATGTTCCCAGGAGCCCAGCCAGGGCAGAAGACCTGGGGGGCAGAGAAGCAAATATGGGGAGGCCCTTCTGGGCCTTGTCCAGGACTTGCCCTGTCTGAATGTGTTTCCTAGCCCAGCGAACTCCTCCTTGGAGAACCACTTCAGGTGTCTCTGGTTCCTCTCCAGGTTCCCCATACCAGGGGACCTCCACTGACCACATGGTATGGTAGCTACCCGATTTCTGGTCTGTGTGCTCTGCTGGGGGGTGTGGTGGGGAGCTGGTGGACAGTGACTGCATAAGGGCATGAGGGAGGCAGCTGCCACCTTTGGATAACATCCCTCCTGCCACTGTTGCCTAACTGCATAGTCTAGCGAAAGCTGCTGTCTGTGGGCCTGTTTCTCCCTTTCCCACTGAACTTCTTGGGGGCTACAGGTTAGAGATCAGTCTAGGCAGGTCTCAGTCTTTGGGTGCCCACCTCCTCAGGCCTTTCCTGAGCCGCAATCTCTGCTGCCCTGGACCTCCCCACCACACCCCTTCTCCAAATCCTTATTTATTCAGAGTCCCAAATCACCTCTTCAGGAAGCCCACCCTTATGCCTCAGTCCTGAGTCTAAATCTTCTGATGGTGTCTCCAGTTGCTTTCTTCTGCTTGACTCATACTCCTGGCTCTGTGCGGGGCTCCAGCTACACAGAGACTGCTCAGCGTGGCCTGTGTGGGGAAGGGGGCCTGTAACGTATAGCAGCAGGCCAGTGTGGTCTGTGGTAGGGTGGGGAGGAGCACAGTGGTGTGGAAGCCCAGAGAGAGTAGTACCTTCTACTCCAGGGCCAATAAGATGAGATTTGTGCTATACCTTGTAGTGGGAGGCTAGGGCTGAGGGAGTCTTAGGGACAGAGACCAGGCTAGGAATGGCCCTGAATGCCAGGTAAGGAACGGTGGGGTCTGGCCTCCTTCTGCTAGCAGAAAGCACCAGGAAGAGGCCCCTGAGTGGGTGACATGATCCTGAGAGACCTTCCCACAATGCCTGGGGCCTTTCACCCATACCTTATGCCTGGTGGTCTCCTGCTTGTTCTCTGATCTCTGTTCCAAGGGCATTTCCTTAGGGAGTTGTCACTGACCGTGCTCTCAGGGCCCCCTGACCATCATTCCAGTGTGTCCCCTTGCAAAGTGACCATTGATACCGACCAGGCTTTAAGGCCATTGAGGCAGGTACCAGGAGAGTTCAGTTGTTCCCTGTGTCTTCAGCTCCTAGCCCAGTTTGTGGAAAAGAGCAGGTGCTCAATAATGTTGATCGAATGAGTGCATGCTGGGGCACAGGATCCACAAGTACCAGATGGAGGGGCTGCCGGCCTGGGGGAGAGGGGTAATGGGGAGACACGGCCCTTCAGTGAGATGCTCCCAGTCTGAGCTGTGCTCCCTGTTTGTGTCATTCAGCTGCTAACGTTTGAGAGCTGTGTGCTGGAGCAAAAGCCATCTCTGGCTGTGCCTCAGTGGGCAGGCTGTTGCCCTTGCTCTCTTCAGAAAGGCTGTGAGGACAGGTGGACTGAGCCATCTTGTCACCCAGGCTGGCTGGTGACTCTAGGGAATGGGGACAGCCACAGGGGTCATGGGAGGCAGGGCAATGGGTAGATCCAGCCCTGACCTCAATGGAATTATTTTTAAAATCTGCAAGAGAAAGGGGATATTTTTAAGCTTTGTTCCATCAAGGTATGCCAAGGGGAAAAGAATGGAGAGGGAGGCAAATGGGGAGTTGAGAGAGCAGCATGAGCAGGGGCAGAGTTTTCTGGGGGAGAGGTTGTGGCCCCAGAGCCCCAAGGACAAGCTTTTTTGTCCCCAGCCTTTAAATTTTTTTTTAAAGCTCCAAACAGCAAGAGGGACAATGGCGTTCATTATATCGAGTTATCTCCTCCATTTCAGACAAAGATCAATCTTCTGAGTCTTGTAGCTCTGAGGGGGAGGGTAAGAGAAAGAAAATGGGAGGTGAAGGAAAAAATTCCCTGGACCAATTTTTGTGGCTAACATGATTACTTGGCTGCCTGGCAGCAGCGCCAGCTGTCGGCAGGCATCCTGGCCCCCTGCCAGGTACGCTCAGTTGCCAGCTGCCCCCAAGGCCCTTTCCTGATTGGGACAGGTTGGCAGGTCTGAGAGCTCCAGAGCCCCCTGAGGTGGGGATGCTGGGCCTGGCTTCCCAGGAGGCCTCATGCCCCGCTGTATTCCAAAGTACAGGCTGTGCTCCCGCTGGCCTTTTCTTAGCCTTATGCCCACCTCCCTGCCTGTGCTCAGAGGGTCCTGCCCTCCTGGATGTGCCTCTGGCTCTCTCACACTTCATAAGGGAGGCAGTTTGTGTAGGGAACAGGAGCACTTTGAAGCCAGAGAGAGATGGCTCTGCCAGTTTGCATTCTTCATTCATTCACTCACTCACACATTTATTCATGCATGTATTCACTCATTCGACAAATATCTACTGAGCATCTACCATGTGCAGAGCCCTGTACACGGTACAGAGGTGGACACAGAGCTGACAAGTTGGACATGATTCCTCCCTGCCTAGTAGAGTTTATGTTGTGATGAGGAGACACATAGGAAAGAAGGACGCAAATAAATAAGAAAGATAATGTCATCTGGGGGTAAATACTACAAAAAATGAGGGAGATTAGGGTGCATCAGGGCTTTTGACCTGGGGTGACGAGGGCAGATGAAGGAGTTCCCATTTGAACAGAATGTTAGAAAAGTTGGGGAAGAGCATTGCAGGCAGAAGGGGCAGAAGGACAGAGACCCTGGGACTGGCCAGCATGTGAGGGTAGGAGGGGTAGAAGGTGATTTCTGATCAGTGAGCAAGCTTGAAGAGTCTGGACTTGATTCTCCCTGCCATGGAAACCCCTTGCTCATGGCAGGGTAGTGACAGGATCTGAACTGTCCCACTAGCTGGCTGCTGTGGTTTATTTTGGGGCCGGGAGGGAACAGGGAGCCTGTGAGGCAGTAGGCTGCTGCTGTAGTATCCAGGTCAGCACTGACTAGTGAGAAGCCTTGTAGGGGAGCAGGCAGATGCTAGGTGTGTGGGGGTGGTGGTAGGGGGAGAACTGTCAGAGTTTGCTGATGGCTTAGATGTGGGATGTGAAAGAGAGGAGTCAAGGCTGAGGGAGACGTGATTTCGGGGCTCAAAATGAAGAGTTCTGTTTTGGACAGGTCTGTTAGATGAACAAGTAGAGATAAATGACAGGCCTCTTGCATACACACAGCGGGTGCTCAGTAGGGAGTCTGGGCTGAAGAGAAATCTGGGGTCTTGGCTGGGATTTAAAGCCACATGACCAGGAGAGACCAGCCAAGGACCATGCAGACAGGACAGAAAAGGGAATCCAGAGAGCCCCGGATGTTTTAAGGGGGCGTGGAAGCACAACCAGGGAAGTAGAATGCTAGGAGCCCAGAGATAAAGGGTGTGTCAGAGAACGGCCTTGGAGTTTGGCAAAGCAGGGGTTTCTAAGAACCTTGGTAAAAGCAGTACAGTGGAGTGGTGGGAATGGTAGTCCAACTGGAGAGAGTACAGGAAGGGCATGAGGCATGGAGAAATTTCCCTCCCTCCCTTCCTCCCTCCCTCCCTCTCTCCCTTCCTTTCTCTCCCTACATTATTGAGGCATATTGACGTGCTTTTTTGCAGCTGTGTGAACTTGGACAAGTAGCTTAACCTTTCTAAGCCTCAGTTCCACATCTACAAAATGGACTTACTGAGCACACAGCTGGTGCTCAGTAAATGGGAATTGTTCTTGTAGGTGTTCCTGTAGGGAAATGGGCTGCCAGGCTCTGTCTGCACAGACATTGTTGGAGGACAATTGGCTAATCAGTATCAAAATTTGAAATGTGTGTGCCCTTTACAAATACTTGCACATATGCATAAAGAGGCAGGATTTTTCGCAATGTTTGAAATAAAAATTGGAGACCCTCAAGGGAAATAAAAATATAGCCTCCGGGGACTGGTGAAATAGGGTCAGGGTGGAGTCCCCCAGGGTGGCGTGTCGCTGCGCGCACAGGCTCCCAGGCTGGGGCTCTGGGGCCGGCTACTGACCACCCCTCTGCACTTCAGTTTGCTCATCTACAAAATTAGACGGACCACAGCATCTGGTGCATCTGTGGGAAATCAAGACACAGTGAGGGGAAGAGCTGGTCCAGGATTATGGGGAGAACCCATGAAAAAGCTCAGATGACTCAGGTCAAGGTCCTAGTCGGAGGTGAAGGAGAGGGCCACCACATCTGGTCCTGGGAGGGAGGACCTAAGGTTCATTGCTATAAGTCACCAACTAGAGAGCCAACAGGTGTGGATAGGTGGGGCAGCTGCTCTCCCTGGTGTGCATACCCTTCAGGGGCCCCGTGGAGCTGTGGGCCTGCTGTGGGAGCCTCCTGGGGACCTGTCACTCCTATGGCCTCTGCCCAGTTTTACAGAAAGTTCATTCTTGACACTGTGGGGTGAGCCTGGCACCCCTGTCTAGGGCTGTGGCTACAGGCTTGGGTGGGGTTGATTGCTGGGTGGGTCCTGTGGGCCAGGGGTCTGCAGGCCCGATACGTCATCTCACCACTTTCCCACTGTCTGGGTCAATGGATGAGGTAGGTGCTGGGAGTCTATGCATAGGGCAGGTTCCAGGGGTGCAGCTTTCCTCTGCTCAGTGCTCTTTGTCCCCGTTCTCCTATTCCATCTTCTGGGTCCCAGTTTTGCTCTCCTCCAGCCATGGTGTGTGTGTGTGTGTGTGTATGTGTGTGTGTGTGTGTGTAGGGAATGCTGTTGAATTGTAGGGTGTACAAGGGGGTGAGAAGGTTTGGGGACAGCTTTCTGGAGGATAGGAGGAGGGTAGTTCCTTGCTGTGACAGGCTCAGTATGCTGGGGGCCCCAGGCTGTCAGGGTCCTGGGGGTGCCTGTCCCAGGCACCAGCCAGAAGTGAAGCTTGGGAATCTGGGAGATCCCTCATTAAGCAGAGGGAATGGCTGTGGGCCACTTAGTGAAATGGGCCTGCCTGTGGGGGTATAGTTGAGGCTGCAGGTGCTTTGGGTGGTGGGCTCTAGCCTCCTCAGGGGCCTGGTTGTGCACTGTGATAAGTAGTGTTTTGGGGCCATGATTTCTGGGTCTGAGAACACAGTTTGATAAGGGCTGGCAGGGAGAGGCACCAGCAGGTCTTGGGAGCAGACGCTTTTGCATCCCCCCAGGTTCCTATGTCTCCTCTGACTTTAGTTCCAAGGCAGCTTTGCTGAGTGGATGATTTCTGGGAGGGCTCTGGCCTTACTTTGGTGTTAGAGGGCTCAAGTGCGTTTGCTGAGTCAGCCTGCTCCAGGCACAGGAGCGAGCACAGGGATGTGACGTGGAGGAGGTGTAAGTCCCCCCAAGCCTTTCATAGCAGCAGCTGGTGAGAAGGTGAGGGCGGGGCTACCCCCTCCATCCTCACATTGCAGGTCAGGGAGTAACTGAGCTGGAGTTCTGACTTCCCCCTGTCTGTGCAACCCACTCCTCTGAATCTCCTCCTCTGTAAAAGGGGCTCATTAGAGGGTATCCTTCAGGCTGTTGGGTTGTGTGGGGAAAGCCTAGTATAGACCTTGGCACGCCGCTGGTGTTCAGTAAATGTTAAAACGTTATTTTGCTGCATGGACAGAGATCTGCATGTGCATGCAGAGCCCCAGGACAGGCATGGGGTAGGACTGGTTACTGGGAAGTGTCTGCAGGACTCTCAGGAGCAGAGAGACACAGTCCTCATCAGCTTGGATGGCCCCTGCACAGGCCAGCACAGCCTGCCTGCCATTCTATCCAGGAGAAACTGCCCAGAAGACCCAATCCAGGTAGACTGCCTAGAAGAGTGTTAATAATTATTAACTTGCTGTGGTTGGTCATCTCTTAAGTGTACAAGAAACCCTTTATTACAGTTTAACTAGCTCATTAGTTTTAACAATAATAACCAATGAAAGGGAGCAGTTTGTTTTCTTCCTAGCAGTAGGGGTGGACACTGGTGGCTGAGGCATGATTCAGCCCAGTGCCTCTCTCCAGGTTCCACAGCCTACCCATCACTCCCCGTTATACTTCACATTGCTTTCCAGTTTGGGGCCACCCATGGGGAGGGACACAGTTGGAGACCATGTCCTTGGTCACCATGTCCTCTAGCCAGGCCCCTGGGAGCTGGGGTTTGCCCTCCAAGAAGCCATAGCATGTGGAGTGGGAGCTGGAGGCTGCATCAAGTCAGTGGGGATGCCTGTCTGGGCCAGGCCACAGGGCTGCAAGAGGGAGCCACTGGGCCAGTCTGCCGGGTTCCCTCTTTGGGACACATGTATCTTTCTGGACATGACTCATTTCCCTCTCTTCCTCCCTGCACACTGATGGCTCAAAGTGTGTCCCCTTACAGAAGCTACTCCACAGTAACTGTCCTTAGTTGCCCTCCCCAGCCTGCTACCATCCTCTGGTTGACCAAGTAGGACCCAGGCCCCTTTTGTTCGGCGAGTAAAACCTCCAGGTGCTGTCCCATACCCTGTGGGGCTGAGAAGTGTGGGATGTCTGTTGTACTCTAGGAGGTCCTGGAAACAGGCAGGAGGATTGGCAGACGACTCAGAGTTCACAAATGCAGGATTTAGCAGCATGGATGCTATTTCTGAGCAGAGCTGGGAAGGGGCAAATTAAAATCAATGAGGTCGTAGCAGACTGAAAGGATGTCACCCAGCACACCTGCATGCAGCATCTGACATGGTTAATTATTTATGGCTCGTGGGACAAAGATGTCATCTTTGGAACAGAAGCCTGTGCTGGATCAGAGTCCATGTATGTTGGTTGCTGGGGAACTTAGTGGGAGGCGTTGTGCAAATCTAGAAGGTCTGGTTGTAATACCAGCATCACTGAGGGCAGAATGAGGAGCTTCAGGTCACACCAGGGCTCTGCATGCAGTTGGGTGGCCATGGGTCATGTCAGCCTCCACCAGTTTTCTGCCTCGTCTGAGGGCAACACCCAGCACAGCCGAGGAGGCTGGGGGAAGGCTTACCTGGGTTGGTGGGTTTTCCAGATACCCACCCTGCCCCATCATCACTGCTGGAGTTTTTTGACCTGACTTTCCCTGGGGTCTGAGAAGCTGACCCAAGCTGAGACTGCCCTCATACTTAAAGCAGGGCACAAATTGGGCTGTGTGTCAGGCCTGTGTCCTAAACAACATCCTATTCCTAGCGACTTATTTCAGCTTTAGAGGTCAGTTTCTTTGCTTTCCACACTCTTACTATGGTGTTCACCTCAGTTAGCCTCCAGAGGAGGAAGACCCCATGGCCCTCTCTTCACTGCCCAGCAGACCTCTGGACCTGGGCATTTCTGAGGCACTGGTGGGTTTAGCAGAAGAATGAAGAGCTCAAGTTCTGAGCCAGACTGCCTGGCTTCACAGTGCCATTTCCACTTGCGTGCTGCGTCCCTTTGAAGAGTGTTCTAATCTGTGCTTCAGTCTGTTCATCTGTGAAATGGGCACAGTAATGGCTTCCTCATGGGGATGTAGAGATGAAATGAGATGATGCACAAGAAGCCTTTGAACATGGCCTGGCAAGGGCCCTGTCGAGGGTTGCCAGGCTGATAGCTGCGTGCTCCTGTGGGTGGGGTGGGCAGCGAGCAGGGAAGGCTTAGCTGGTGCTTTGGATCTCTGCACTCTAGCCTGTTGTCATAGTGAGGGAGGCAGCTCGAGCTTCTGCTGCTGCCTAGGGGTCAGCGATGGAGGGCTGCCATGGGCATTGCTGCACTGAGGTTGGAGAGAGCTTGCCTCTGCTTTGGTGACTGGTGCTCTCAGCCACCATGCTGCAGGTGGGCACAGAAGACTGAAATTTCTGAGTTGTGAGGAAGTAGGGTGGCAGTTTTAATGGGGCACAGAGAGGCAGCAGTGGCAATGATGGGGCTGGATGGGGGAAGGGAGGAGAGAGGGCAGAAGGAGAAGGAACTGGCATGTTTCATGTGCTGGGGAACTAGCGCAGGCTCTTGACACAGGTAAACCATTTTTTCCTTATATAGGAGAAGGATGTTATGAGCCCTGTTTCCACATAAAGAATGGAGGCCAATGTAGGGAAGGTCAGTTGACCCAAGAGGCAGAGCTGGGATTGAACCCACAAGCGTCCTCTGGTCTGCTGGGGGTAGTGTGGCAGAGGGCATCAGGAATGGGTGGGGCTGTAGTGCTGGGCTCTGGCTGTTTGGGGCACTAGTCATGCATCGTCCAGGATGTGTGTGCATGTGCAAGTGTGACTATGTGCTGATGCCCTCTCCACACTTCAGCAGAAAGCCCTCTGGGCAAGTAGGGTGGTGGGGCAGCTCTTTACCACCTCCTTCAGTACTGGCACCTGGAGCTAGTAGCTCCATGCTGGAGCCTGTTCTCCTACTCATGCCTCTCATGGCTCTGCCTAGTCCCTTGCCTAGCCTGCCTGGAAAGTGGGGTATCCAGGGCAAGGAGTTGCCTTGGGATAATACAAATAATTGGTGACTAAGACATCATATGCCAGGTGTGGGTAAGTGACAATTCTTTTATTATCCCCATTCTGCTTATGAGCATATTGAGGCCAGAGGGATGTAGTGACCTGGTCAAGGTCACACAGAGAGTTGAAGGGCAGAATTCTGACCCTGGTGGTGGGGACAGCTGAGGGGCTCAGCTCTGGTTCACTAATGGGCAGTCTGACCCTGCCTATGCCCTTCTGTGGGCCAGACAGTTTCTTACTGTCCCATGGTATAGGTGTGGAAGCTGAGCTGAGGCTTGGAAGGGGCTCAGGCCACCCTGGTGCCAAAGCCTGGCCCTTTTCTCCCGTCCTGTTACCTCAGAGTGTTTGGTGACTCTGTTTGCCTGCACACCCTCTCATTCTTACTTGGGTGATAAATGTACCCTGCCCAGTCCCCAAGCCTGATACCTGCTCATGCAGCTGGAGGGTAGGGGAGAACCTGGGACAGTGGAGAGGTCAAATGACAGAGAGGCAGGGTTGGCCCTTGACAGGCGGGTGGATGGTAGGAACTGGGCTCTCGTCTCACGACTGGGATGTCGTGTTGAGCCTCCCCACCTGCACGTCCCTTCTGCCACCTGCAGCAGCGTGAGTAGTTGCTAAGAACCTAAAGTGAATCCCAGCCCCAGCACTTATTAACTCTGTGACCTTTGACACATTATTTAAACTCTCTGTGCCTCAGTTTTCGCACCTGGAAAAGGGAGAAGCAAAGCAGAGCCTATTCGCAGGGCTGGTAGATGATGAACTGGAGTGATGCCTGGCACATAGTAGGCACTCATCTCAACAAATCCAAGTCACAGCTGCCAGGGCTGTTATTAGCAGGACTACAAAGTGTTCTAGGGTGCAAGCAGGACCCTCCCGTGGGCTCTGAGTGAGACTAGAGGCCAGAGTCAAGGGGACAGGACTGGAGCCTTCCTCAACCTGCCTCCTGCCCCATTCCCCTTCTCCAGACCTCAGGCTCTGAGCTTGGTTTTGTTTTTAGTACCTGGGGTTTTTTGCTTTATTTTTGCTGCATTTTACATTAATTGTTTAAATCTACCTCATTCCATCAAGTATTCTTGAGGGCTTCCAAGCATGTGTGTGATACTGAGATAGACTTAATGCAGTGAAATAGGGTGCAATAGGATGAAAAGGCTCAGGGAACTCAGACGGTGGATGCACAGGGCCTGATGTTGGGCTGAATATTTGGGCCTGTGCTTCCTGGTCCTCAGAATGAAAATGAAAACATCAGTTAGGAGCTTCACACCGTCATCAGGACTGCATGGGGGCCCTGAGGAGTGGTTTCCCAGAAGGAGGGGCCTTAGAAGGATGGGATATGAAGGCTTTCACACTTGTTAGCTTGGGTGAGAGCAGCCCCTGCCTTCCTGCCCATCCCTGCTCCCCAGTTGGGACAGTGGATTCGCTGGATTCTCACTGCAGCCTGGGAGTTGGGACAGAGAACCTGGAGTCCTTGGTTGGAGCTGGGTGGGACCCTGCAGATGGTGCAGTGTCAGCTCATTCTTTTCATCTGGGCTCAGGGAGGCAGAGCTCGGTGTGCAGTGAGACGGGGACCAGAGCTGGGCTGACCCTGCTGGGACCACCCCCTAGAGGTAGAGTCTGGTTCGAAAGGCCCCTCAAATACCATCTCTCAACCCTTTCATTTTACAGGTGGGGAAACTGAGGCCCAGAAGGGAATTTGAGTATCTACTGTGGGCCAGGTGTTTTAAAGCCATCACCCACTTCTTTACTGTGCCCTTTGGGTGTGCAAGAGGAAGCTGGGCTCAGCAAGGTTGAGTAACTTGTTCAGGGCCATACGGCTGGGAAGCTGAGGAGCCAGACTCGAACCCAGGCCTGTCTGGCCTCAAGAGATGGGAGATGTGTGGTGCCCAATCCTCTCAAGATCTTGACTGGCCAAGGTGAGGGCTGCATCTATCTAGACATTTCTGTAGCCCACAGAAGCTCAGGATTTGGGGAGTGGAAGTCAGATCTGGGTCAGGAAGGCTGACCCCTGTCCCTGCACAGGGTGATGCTGGGCCAGCATGTGGGACGCGGGCACTGGGCCACAACTGATGTTTGTGCCCCTGCCCCAAGTGCCCCAGCCCCATCCCCATCCCCAGCTGAGCCTGTGCACCTGAAGGGCAGGGTCTGAGGGCAGCTCTGCCCACTCTGCTTCTCTCTTCAAGAAATCTCAGCGTCTTCCCGCTCCCTGAGCGCTGGCTCCAGCTCCCTGTGCCTGGCCTTCTAGCTTTCAACCCTGAACCTAGCTCAGTCCTGGGGCTCCCCTACACCCCCTCTCATGACCCAACTCTGTGGGTACCAACCTTCTCCTTTCCCAACCCAGCCCAGTGGTCTGAGCTGCTCAGTGCAGGATGGAGTGACCTGCCTGCCTCCCAGAGCCACTGGGGCTCTTGGGGATGTGAGGGCTCTGTAGAGCCTTGCAGGGAAGGAAGGTTAAAGAGAATGGATGTTCATCAATCACAGAGGATGGGTCTAGTGTGACACCCGTATTACAGATGAAGCAACAGGGATCAAAGAGGAGGAGGCCCGTCTGAAGTCACATCTGGGAGGAAGTGGATGAGGTGGGCTTCCCATTAGTTCCATCTGCCTCCAAGCTGGAGTTGTCTTAAGACTGGAGGAGGGGCAGGAAGGAGGAGATGAGAGCCCTTTTCCAGGTGCGGCCATTCCTCCAGGCCCAGTCCTCAGTAGAAACTGGGTCAGTTTTGGGGGCTGGGACTTAGGCAGGCCCTGGTGTAGCCCACCTGCCCTGGGCTGGTAGGTACATGGTATGACTGTGAAAAATGGGCTTCTGGCAGGCTGAGTATTAACCTTATTGCCAGGTTTTGGGAGAGGCATCTGCCTGAAATGTCTGCACTGGGGCAGGATCTGTTACCACTAGGCCTGGTTGGATGTGGGGTGAGGAGGCAGCCAGGGGCCATCTCTGCTGGTAGGTGGTTGGGGTGGGAGCCCAGTATTGTTGCCGAACCCAGCCAGTGGTGGTGGTGGTGGTGGGGGTCCTACTGCTCGCCGCCTACCAGGAAAAATTCCAAAGACAGAGTTGGATGGAAAAGAAAGGAATCTTTAATTTAACAATTATGTAATTTGAAACAATGGCAAGTTTCTGCCTCAAAGCCCATTCCTTGTAAGATACCCAAAGAAAATCACCCTGCCACCTTCTGCCAGCTTAGTTCAAGGTTGCTCCAGGAGCCTCTTCTCCTGCCCAAAAGTATAAATGTAGGTGGCTTAGCTGGTCTCTAGTTGTTGTCTGGCTTCAGGCATCTCTTGGAGTCTGTGTGTCCAGGTGTCCTACCCTTAGTGTGCTTTCTTCTTCCTCTGGCCACGGCCCCACCCCCAACTCCTGTGTGTCTGTGTGCCTGACTGGGCAGGACCCACATAACACAGCTCCAGTTGCCATGGTGGCTTCCCGTGGAGGGGAGGGAAGCCCCTCCTGCTGCAGGTTGGTTCTGAGGCCCTGCCAGGGCTGGAGTGGGCAGAGTGGCAGCGGGCTGGGGGGAAACTTCTGCTGGCAAGTCCGAGTGGGGCCTGTTGCTGACGGGCCTGTGCTGGAGGTGAGTGGGCAAGCAGCTGCTGGCAGGCCCGTGCAGGGGAGGGGCACGAGGCTTGCCCCTAACAGGCTCCTAGCACCCATGGCCTGAGCTTCTTACTGTCTCCAAGATCCAGGGCCCAGGAACTCCAGTCCCTAGTGGCCGGGGAGGAGGGGAGATAAAAAGGGATTGGCATTTCAGTGCACTCCTTTTTAAATGCTTCCCCCAGAATCCCTTGCTCGGGCAGCATGTATAGTTAAACCGCTTCCCCATTTCTGGAATTTTCTGTTACAGTATGAGGAAGGAGACACAACCCGACCTGGAGTCCCACCTGAAGAAGTGTCTCTTCTTTTCTCCCCATTTATATTTCTTCTTTGGAGAAATGTCTATTCAAGTCCTTTGCCTAATTTTTGACTTGGATTATAAAGTCTGTTGGGGAAAAGTCCAGCCATTATTAATATAACAAGAACAGTTTGCACGACATTGATGTAGCCTGGCAGCCAAGGAGAGTGGACTGGAATATGCATGTGTGAACAATGATGACTTCACTGTACTCATCAGTGGGGGCAGTAGATGCCAATGAGTGAGCATGTGTACTGTGTGGTCTTTACATTCAAAATCACTGAGTGAGTAGAGCAATGAATCTGCACCAGATTTTGTGTTAAGCCTGAATATTCCTCGATGGAAACTGTTTGGATGATTTAGAAGGTTTTTGGGGATGATGCAATGAGTGCATCATAAAAAAAGGTGTGGCATAAACATGCAAAGATGGTCAAGAATCTGTTGAAAGTGGTCCACATTCTGGAAGGCCTGCAAGAAGCTGAATACCCCCTCTGGGAGGGAAGATGGAGGCTTGGGAGGAGGAGTCTTGATCCCCCTCTCCAGTGCTCGGGGAGAATTTGGCCGATCTGAGGAGAAACAGAGCAGGAGACCACGGATATCCCAACATTTATGAAAATAGGGCATCAGAAGTTACCCAGATATTGAATGAACGGACGGTAGAAGGCCGAAGGGGCCCGTGCTGGGCTCGGAGGGCGCCCGAGTCCCTGGGTCTGTCTCTGGGCGCCCGGGAGAGCGGAGTCGCAGCACTGCCCTGTCCCCAGTCAGGGGCTGGAAAGCAGAAGCGCAGGAGCTGTGCGCACCCACGGGGAACAGTGAGTGCCCAGTCTGCCGCACCAGGAGAGGCCTTGCCGTGGGGGTGGAGTCCTTCCCGTGGGCGCCTGCGCCCCCAAACAGGGGTGTGTGTGGTTTTGGGGAGGACTGAGACCCCACGGCTGCCGGGAACAGGGAAGGGCTTCCGGAGCTGAGACGATCTGGCGCAGGCGCGCGCCCTGCGGGTTTACTCACTCAAATGCGGAACCCAGAAAAAAGCTATCCCCAGGTTCTGGGTCCGCAGCAGAGGCAAAGGGAAGGGCTCGACCATTCCCAAGCCCCAAAGGGTGCGTCTTGAGACCAGATGAGAGACGGCGCTTCCCGAGAACGGGGAGCCCACGAGGGGAAGTAGGGACCCCTCACAGTCCCGGCCCAGGCACCGTGACCCCGGAAGAGAGGTGGGGGCCTCGCTGAGCGTAGAGCCTGTGGTGGCGCAGCTGGGGGAGGGGCGCAACGCCCGGCCACCTCCGCAGCCTGCGCCCTGAAACCAGACGGAAACATCAATCGTTTCTGGGAAAAGCTGGTGGCCAGTCCTGAGTCCCACTGAGTTCTGTCTTAGAAAGGTGAAAGGCAGTCTCACCACTCGCTCCTCAGCCTGCTTGCACTGGCAGGAACAGAAACACTGATTTGGCCAGTCAGAAACCAACAAGAGTTTTTTTTGTGTGTGTGTTTCTTTTTTGTTTGTTTGTGTTTTAAATTTGCTTTTGTGGTGGGTGTTTCTTTGTTTATTTTTTTTTCTCTCTCTCTCTCTGTTTTCTTCTTCTTTCTTTCTTTCTATTTTTTTTCTTTTCTTTTTTTCCCCTTATCCTACTAATGTTTGTTTGATTGTATCTTGTTTTGGTTTATTAAGAAACATTTTATTTTAAAAAAACCTCTTTATATTTTTATATCTCTCAATTCCTTATAATTCTTTTCCATCCATCTTAGTGTTATTACTTCTGCTCCAAATCTATCTCTCCTGTAATATATCTGCTGGTTGTTTTATTCTGGTTGTTGTTGTTTGTTTTTGTTTTTGCATGCAAATTTATATTATCTTTTTCTCTCTTTTCTGACATTTTTTATTTCAATAGTATTTTCTTTTCTTTCTACATAATCTTCCTTGCTTAGCTGGTTATACTGTTGATTGATAGGTTCCCCCTATTATCACATTCACAATGTGTTGATAATTTACTGTCCCTCACTTGGGTCCCATTGGTACACCACTCAAGATTCTATGCTCCTTATTCTTGTTGTCTAGATCTCATAGAATCTGCCACAAGATTGTTGCTTCAATATCACTAGAAATAAGACTTATTTCATACACTTGTAAATACAACTTAACACCCCTCACAGATCTTGGCTCACTTTGCAATTTCCAAAACTCTACTAACGTAGGGTTTACCTCTATTCTTTTGCACACTACCCCTATTTACTATTCTTTATTCCTGCCTTACCTCAGAATCTGACCTCTTGCTGTCTCATAGCTTTGTAGATCCAACTAACAACACTTTCCTCTCCACTAAGAGTCTTATCTTTCCATACTTTTTAAAACGTAGATAGTGGGGCAGAAGATCATGGTTTACACTATATATAGACAAAGGATCTCCCACCTCTTCTCTACTGGCTGCTACTGTAAATATCATAGAATACTGGTTTTCTGTCTTAACCCATTTTGCCT